>CAJNDT010000001.1:901152-986152 GCA_905221615.1 Symbiodinium sp. CCMP2592
GTGTGTGTGTGTGCTGCTTTGCAATGCTTTGAATGCCTGGACAGGCAGGTTGTGCACGCCACTTGTGTTGTGCATGCCTGGATAGGCAAGCTGTTGCACATGCCTGGATAGGCAAGCTTTTGTTTACAGATATATGCTGCAGGGATCAGGGCCCTGATCACCCTGTCATGCACCGCAGCCCATTTCAGGTCCCCTAGAACCCGGAATAGCACAATGGGCAAGAAACAAAAAACCAGCCATGAGCCGCACTCGCCGCTTTTTTTGATGCTCGTGAGGCATTTTGCACTGGGCAAGCTGTCTGCTTCAGAAATTCAGGAGTTTGCAGACTGTGCGGTGAAATCTGGAAGCTCAGCAGAAGACTTGCTGAAACTGCAGGCCTTAGGAGCCCATGGTGAATCGCCACAGAACTGCCACAGAGACATTTCCAGGTGGATCTTCAAGAACATGTGCTCCCCAGAAAGCACCAGCATCAGAACACCTGTTCTGGTCAGGGAGTTGAATGGTGAGAAGAAGATGATGGAGAAGGACATCCCTGTGAACTTGCCCCATGCCTGGATCGACCAGCTCTCTGAGCATGGGTTTTTGGAAACAGTCATGGCTCCCGAAGCAGAAATCCGGAAATTCTGGAGCAAGCAGCTCTGGAAAGAAAACCCTCAGTTCCGCCAGGATACAAAGTACTGGAAGGCCATAGATTTCCAGGCAGAGGCCCCTATCCCACTCGTGCTTCACGGAGACGCAGCTCCATATTCGGAGACTGACTCCACGATGGCAATATCGATGCGATGCATGGTGAGCAATGTGAGTGTGCAGTTTTCGCAGCTTATGCTGGTGAACATGCCGAAGAACGCCACTGAGGACTGGGACAGAACTTGGGACCCAATCTGGAAGGAACTGTCGGAGTCCTTCAAGAAGCTCGCCGCTGGAAAGAGCATCTTGCAGAAACCAGGAGCTGTTATTATATATTCGAAGATATCATCTTGTTTTAAACAATAGTTGGCCTGACTGGGATCGTTTTCCATGTCTGGAAAGACACGACAGACCGCACCGAACACCACGATCCCACCCAAACCCATGTATGAATTAGGATTTTCGTTTTGGTGAGTGTATAGTTATAGGCTTGCTTTTGACATTTGGTGACTGTATCTAGTAGGTCATTATGGAGATACTATATATCAACCATACTCCCTGTCACTGCATTCAAGGCAAAGCGAGAAGACGATGTATTATTATGTCCGTCAGCGGCGACCTCGAATTTTTCTGTTCTCAGTTTGGCTGGCCCACTAGTGCTCGGAATGACCCATGTCCTTATTGCGAATGCACCAATTTTTTCGACGAGAGCAAGAACACGCATCCATTCAACGATCTGCGACCACAGGCTGCTTGGAGATCCACACTATTGAACCCTCGAGCTGAGGACCTGAGGCAGCACCACCTCTGGAGTGTTCCGGGGGTCGGCTTCTGGACGGTCAAACTGGATCTGTTGCATTTGATGGATCTTGGCATTTCTTGCCACATCTTTGCAAACCTGCTGTGCGACATTTTGGATACACTGCCAGGGAGCAGCTTGGAGGCCAGGTTGAAAGTCTTGAACCCGAAAATTTCGCAGATATATGAAGACCTGGAGATACCGACGGCTGAACGGTTTCCGAAATTGCTGCGAAGCAATTTGATGGCAGACACTGGATACCCGACTTTGAAGCACATCAAAGGCAGGACTGTTCGGAAGTTTTCGCCAGTAGCTGTACGGTTGGCCACGGAATATAGTGATGACTCGTCTACGAGATCTATGCACAGAAAAGCTTGTGTGGAGTGTTTGGACAAAGTGTACAGCATGGCAGATGAGAAGAAATGGGTTTTTTCTTCAAAGGATTTCACAGTTTTCGAAGATGCAGTGCAAGGAACATTGTCCCACTATCATTTCCTGGCGAAAGATGCATTGAAGAGGAAGCTTCTGAAATACAGCATCACCCAGAAGTTCCACCTCTTTTACCACTTCGGGCAGCAGTCAAAATATCTGACGCCGAGATGTGTTTGGTGCTATGGCCCTGAGTCGTACCTGGCGATTGTGAAAGCTGTGACTGCAAGCTGCTCTCGTGGAACTGCCAGCTACCAGGTTGTGGGAAAGGTGCTTCAAAAGTTTAGCCTGGCTTTTCACTTGCTCTTAAAGGGCTTGTTGGACTTCGACACTGAGAAGCCGGAGGACTAAAAAAGAAGGGTTCTGCAAACCCAGTGTCTGGATAGACATATATAGTCTTAAACTTTTTATTTCAGTGTCTGGATAGACAATGCAGGTACCGCCGCAGCCACCGCAACTTGTCTGCACTAGGGGTCAGGGGGGCAGGGGGGCAGGGGGGCAGGGGGCAGGGGGCAGGGGGCAGGGGGCAGGGGGCAGGGGGCAGGGCAGTGTCTGGATAGACATGTCGCTTGGTCCTAGTGTCTGGATAGACAACCTAAACCCTGAACCCTAAGCCCAAACCCTAAATTCATGTACGTACTATATAGCTTTGAGTGTCCGTGTTTGATGATAGGACTTTGCCGATTCTTCACAGTGTCTGGATAGACACGACATATGTAGCTGTATGTATATATGTATATATGTATATGTATATATATATGTGTGTATATATATATGTATATATATATATGTATTTATATATATATATATATATATATATATATTTATATATATATATATATATATACACATACATACATACGTATATATATATATATGTATATTTATGTATATTTATGAATCTATGAACTCACGAAAATGCTGAAAAGTACATCCTGTAAATGGCAGAAGAGATAATAGATATATGGTGTTTTTGCACACATGGGAGTGCCTAAAACACACTTCCGCGATTGATTTTTCTATTGATTCCACGCTTGATTTTTCTATTGATTTTAACGACACTCTGCGATTGATTTTGTCGCTATTGAAAAAAGCCTCTCTGCGATTGATTTTGGCCTCGTTTCAATCGGCGCTTGAAAAAATCAATCGCGATTGATTCCAACCAATATTGGAGCATATGGGTAGCGTAGGAGCTGGCAGCAGTTGTAGATTACAAAGCATGCCAACAAGACCCACGACAAACCACCTTGGGGGCTGACCAGCCAAGACCCGTGTTCCCAAACCAAGGCAGAAGCCCAAGGCCCCTCCATGTGGTGCGGGAGGGGTGGTTGCACGGAGTCCACCACCCGCACCGTGGAGCGGAGCGGCACGCCACCAGGAGGAGCGTTGCCATCTGCTTCACTCCGAGTAGTGCTACTGAGGTCACCATGGAAATCCATGGCTGCCAAGGATACACCTAAGCGACTGCTGTAGGGCACAAACCTCGAGAGGCAGTACTGCTTCCAAAGCTCACATTTCATGGACTGTTCCTATGCACACTCACTCAAGTTCAGGTCACTCAAGACGCATTCTACCTATCACAACATGTCGCTTCAAAAGTAGGCCCAAAGCCCCCCCCCCAGGTACAGACATCCCAAGCTGCAGCCTAAGAGCCCCAGAGAACCCCGAATCGCAGACAAATTGTAATGCAAAGGCCCACATTTGTGGCATCTCAGAGGATGCGTCGGTTTCGACCCCGCTTTCTGGGGAGGTACTCGGCGGGCTTTCCAGCCCCTGTGCAGATTCTGTGAGTGCAGAGTCCGGTAGCTAGGCTCGCGGCGGGAAGCCGCAGGCACTTGCCCCTTACAGAGCTCCGCACGAGATCAAGCCCGCGCGTGCCCAGTTGCAAACCAAAAAGGAGACATGTCTCTCGATGCAGGTCGCAAACAACATCAGCCGCGATACCATGTCATAATCAGTGTGCAGTCTCGGGGAACCAGCCACCAGATCAGGCCAAGGTGCTTCGCGAAGCCTTCCCATAAGGACCCGGCAGTATAACGAGCCCTGTAACTCAAAGGATGTACCCAGTCACTGAGGCGCAGAGCCGCGAGTCCCATGAGTACGGCCATGGAGCTACTCTGGGTGACTTCGGTCTGTAGGTTCTCAAGTTTAGGGGTAAGAATACGACACACTGGGTTAAAAGGACTAAGCTCCCCGTGACCAAGTCTCCCAGCAAAAACAGTTCAAGCAGCAAGCAGGGGCAAAGGCAAGGCAGTGCAGTAACAGTACTCAGGAAAGTCGGCAATTCAGGCAAGGTAGGGGAGGGCTAAAAAGGGGGGGGGGCCCAACCCGGGTGCAAAAGGAAGGAAACCAAGAGGAAGTTCGGGTCAGCCGTAGAGGCCCTCAATAGGGGATGGACCGAGAACAATAATCCAACAAGGTAAGTAAGTGCATACCCGTATTCTCCCAGACTATGGCTTCTGCAGTACAGTCAATACGTCCGGTCCATTCAACGAATTCAAGCTCTCGATCTCTGACCTCATCATCAGAACAAAACCAGTTGAGGAGGGCTTCAGGTCGGAGGGCCGGGAATTGGGAAGCCACACGATCAAGACTTTCAAGATAAACCTGAAGAGGAAGCAGACGTGTATAGAACCACCACCAGGATAATCTACAATTGCGAATCCAAAGACGAATCTCACCTGCAAACCAATATGCGACCCAAGCAGGCATGTTATTAAGTTTCTCAGCCAATTCCTCCGCAGTAAATGGGAGAAAAGGCAGGAGATGTGGGGGCTGGACTATGTCCAGTTCCCAGGAGTCAATCATTGTGCATGCGCTGATGCAAGACAGAGCCAAAGACTTCGCCCTACGAAGAAGATGTGCCCCAGTCGGAAAAAGAGGTAACCAACAAGAGGTCGAGCAAGAAAAGTTCTGTGCTTCCAACCCCTCCGAAGCCCCAATGCAGACTATGCATCCTCCCTCACTGCTCAAAGGACCCCGTCTTTTCCCGATCAGTGCTCAAGTAAAGTGCAAGGCAGGCAGAGCCCAAAAACAGTCCCAGTTCCAGTTATGTTACAAGGAGAGAAGAAAAAGGGCAATGCAGGCCAACCTCCAGGATGGCGAGGAAAGGCGCATTTAGGCCCACGGAGGAGGCGGCCCAGGCACTGTATTAGTGTCAGGCTGCGCGCCGGCACTAAGATGGGCCCGAATGACTGACAGGTGCATCATCACGTCAGACTGAAACTGGGGGTGCAGTGTGGTGTGGCTGCGAACTTCTTGACGGATGCGTTGCAGTCGCTCTTCCATGCCCTGGACAGCTCCCATCAATCCCTGTGTATCCATCTCAATGCCTTCCCTAATCATGCTCAGGTGTCCATTGATTTCACGTATGTCGCCTGGAGTGTCCGTGGTAACCGGAATCAGCGACTTGCGAATCAGAGCCTGTACTTTGATGAGGTCACTCATGGTGCCCCGCAGATCTTGGAGCTCCAACCCCAGAAGTCTGATTTGTTGAAGAACATCCTGTCGTGTGCGGTCCCAATTCTCCAGAAGCAGTGGCTGCAAGAAGCTCTGCGGCTCACACACCACCGCCCTGCGGTGGTCCTGTAAGAGGGCCAGTATGTTCTGCTCCAAGTGGCGAAAATGCTCCGAATGAGCATTGTTCCAGGCGTCCATTCTGCCCCCCAAATCCTCACACACACGGTGGAGCTCTAGGAGACCGCTTTGGATGTGAAGGAAGTGACGCCACAACGAGTGGGCTAGCCGCAGAACTCCAGAGCAGAAAAGCACCGCCACAAGTAATATCCATCCCCAGTTGGTCCCTGCGACTTCATCTAGGAGGCATGGACCAAGCCAGGTATCCATGGCGACGAACCCACACACGAGGTCCTGATAAGCCACAGACTCGGACACCAGGGGAAAGCTATCAGTGAAACTACAGAACATCGCATGTAATAAAAAAGATAAACCAAGGGTTTCCCAGGAGTTAAAGTAGGAAGAGCGGGAGGGCAGAAGACCCGCAAAAGACAGAAAGGAGAAAAAGAAAGGAGGTGCAGGACAAGGGAGCCTCAGAGACAAGGGATTTCGACCAGGCAGGACATGTGTGTTGCACACAGGACCCAGCCAGGCAGGCAAGGCAAAATCAGGAAGTGAGGGAGGAGTCGTCCAGCAGGGTATCCATCACCTCATCCTCATCACAATCAACAGGAACAGCAATGACGGGGGACTCCGAGACCCTTGCATGTCGTCCTTCCGCAAAGGCCTCTGCTAACCTGAGCTGTCGATGGCGATCAGTCGCGACAGGAGCGCCTGAACCAGAAACTGCCTGAATTTCACGTCGGCTGGGCAGCGGAAACCCAAGGTTCAGCAATTGCTCCGAAAAGTCTTCTGGAAAAGAAGACACGTGAATGGTGCAGAAAGCTACAACAATAACCCTGGACCGTCCTCGAATAACCGGGTTCGTATTACAATGCCCAGCATGGAGAAGTTTGCGTGTGTTGAGGAAAAGTGGGCGGTCTATTGACAAGACTCTGCCAGGCACCATCTTGCCCTTAAAAGACTTCCAAACATCCCCATCAGCATGCTGAACCCAAATGCCATCATCCAGGCCTAAAGTAGACAACCCCAAGATGCAGGCATCCATTGGGCCGTTCCTGATATCACGGTGTGGTGTCTGGGTACAGCCTTCTCGAATCACCAGAGTAGAGTAGCGGGCTTCAGGTGCATGGGCCCTTAAGAAGCGATTCAGGGCGAGCGTAAAAAGAGGCATACGGTGACTAAAGGTGACAAGATCATCCCTACTCCTCGGGGAGGCCCCAACTACTACATGCCTTCCTCCCGGGCTGCGCTTAAGCGCGCTTCGAGGAAGAAGGTCAAACAAGGCAAGGATATCAGATTTACAGGGGGGTTCACTTCTCCTGAGGAGATGCCAGGCTTTGGACTCGACGGGACGATCTCTTCTATCCGCAGTCAGTAGTCTACCATGGTACTGCAGGTAGAACGGGTCAGAGTCCTGAATGCGGGGGGTCCTAACTGTCAACGCATACCGCTGCTCCCTGCTGAGACGACAGGCAAACGACCGAGTCCACATCATCGTCACCGGAAGATAGACAAAGGTCGAGGGACTCAGGAGGGGGAGGTGCGAGATGAGCAAAGCGCATAACTCCTGGGAAAAGTCTCACAAGGCGACTTGTTTAGCATCAAGCTTCCCTGTGAGCCGAGTCCCTGCAGTCATTTAAGGTGTCGTCCTGCCCCCCCCCCGTTTGCAGCTGGGCAAGAGCTGGTCTCGAGCCAAGGGGCACAGCCCAGGACCTGAATCAGACAGCCCGTCTATGCAGGAAGCCAGGAGACCCGAAGTCGCCGTCGCGTACTAGGGCCGTAAAGGACCCGGGGAAAGGTCCCACGGGCAAGCATCTCAGAAATGCGGGGAGCTTGGAAAGGTCGGTGCCCTTCCACACCACTGTGCGACTCAAAAGATCAAAGCGGTTGTCCTGGCTTTCAAAAGACGAGTGCCACGATTTAGTCGCGAGGGTGACCTCGCCGCTAAGCAGGCTACTGCCCACGCACTCCGGGGGCACGACAATTCGAACATCCATGTGAATGCCACTGATTTTGTGAATTAACCCAGCCAGATTCCAGAGGTGCAAGGCCCTGGATTGTACGGAGTCAGAGCCTGGCGGGTGTTGTTCTTGTACAACTAAGGCCGCAGCCGGGGAACGAGAACTAGGGACCACAACTACTGAGACACCGACTGTGTTCATAGAGCACCACAAAAGCGGACCTTGAGGTAGGGTCTTAACCCCCTGAATGATGCACACCGAGGACGTGTAGGCCTCATCCGGAAAGTACCTGAAGGGCCTAAGGACAGCCTCAGAGTTGTCGATGATGAGAAGCTGTCGTCCCAAGAAATCCGTTGAGGGGGGCCCTTGACCCCAGTGTTTGCGCCAAGAGTCGAGCAAGTTCTGCCATAGTGGCCTGTCCTGTGCTGCTGACTCCCACAAGGCCGGGTGCCCAGATTCCCTCAATTCGGCAAACACGAGCTGAAGTTTACGGGGGATCACGTTAGTTACCCAGCCAGGCAGGGAGCGACCTGCCATCAGGCCAACATTTCCGTACTCATGCATCAGAAACCTGAGGGGGGTGGAGACGACATTCCTAGCAGCATGCCCCCAGTATCTCCAGACTTGCTTCAGCCACTTCTGATCCCACGATTCAAGTTTGAGGACATGCAGGACGCACTTAACAGCTCTGCGTTTTGCCACGACGTTGTGAAGGAACTCCCCAAAGAAGTCCGCCCGGAATCCCAGAAGCCCCAAAAGTAGTGTCGTCTGGTGGCTGTTCAGGCTTCGCAGGGAGGCCTTGGTGGGCCAAACAAGACCACTGCACCACAACCAACGAGAAGTCACATACAAGTCAAAAAGCTGAATCTTCTTAATGGCAGGAAGAAACCTGGAATTAAACAGGTTCCGCATCGCGAAGAAAGTGTTGGAGCATCTGCCCAAGGCCCTCCCAAAGCATGTCATGGGAGCAAAGTCAAATTGCAGAGGCACTCCCAAGTAAAGGACAGATGCCTCAGTTTTGAGCGGGACACAATGTCCGCGGAGAAAGATCCCGTGCCCGATCCCTTCCTCGGTATCCAAAACCGAGCACTTAGCCACGTTGACACGTAGGCCCAGTGTGGCCAGCAAGTCGGCGACTTCCTGTGTCATTAGCTGCAACCTGGCCGCAGAGGGCGCGATTAGCAAAACATCGTCTGCATACAAAAGAAGGAAGGGCAAGCGCCAATCCGGCCAGCGATGCTCCCAAGTGCGAATCAGGGGTCCTAAGAACCAGTCAAGGACTCTGCCAAAGAGGATCGCACTATAAGCGGTCCCTTGTAGGAGGCCTTGCTTAAGGGGCACGGACCACGCCTTTGAGCCCAGCCTCATGTTCACTTGGCAGCTAGAGCAGAGCTCCCAGAGGAGCCAAGCTTCCCTGGAGGGCTTGGTATGCCGCAAGAACTCTAGAACAGCATCTAAACTGAGGCTGTCAAAAGCCGCCTTTACGTCCAGTTTAGCGATGACAGGCCGGAGTTTATACCGGGATACTGCGAGTCGCATGGTCATATGAGCCGCTGCTACTCCATCAACTGTCTGAACTCCCCTTCGAGCTCCAAATTGTCCAGCATCAAAGGGAGGGAAGCGATCCTCCAGCCTGTTCAGAAGGAGCCTCGAGTAGACTTTGGCCATGCATGGTGTGAGAGCAATAGGACGCAAGTCTGACGGCCCTTTGGGCTGGGGGATCTTAGGGAGCAAGACAACATTCCCCTCTTTCCATGACTTGGGGAGGGGGAGCGCACCAGACAGGAAACGATTGAAAAGACTCAGTAGTTTGGGTCCATGATCCGAGATTGCGTAGGCGTGGAGGGCTTCGTAAGGAACACCATCTTCACCCGAGGATGTACCCTTCTTAATTTTCCCAGTTGCAAGGACAAGTTCCTTCAAAGTGAAGGCGGTACAAGGGGCCTCTACATGAAGGTCTCTAACCGCAGCCACTTTTCCAGGGTCTGCCCCGGCCCCACTAGAGTCGTACTTCTTATGGTAAAAGTCCTGAAGTTCAGCGGAGGCCTCCTCCAAGCCTCCTCTGGCCTGGATGTAAGAGCCCGCAACCTTAGTCTGAGACGAGCTTCGTCGCAAATACGAGATCGCCGCAAAGTCGCCCGACCG
The DNA here is from genome assembly GCA_905221615.1 of Symbiodinium sp. CCMP2592. Classification (NCBI taxonomy): domain Eukaryota; class Dinophyceae; order Suessiales; family Symbiodiniaceae; genus Symbiodinium; species Symbiodinium sp. CCMP2592. The sequence continues at coordinate 910,693 of CAJNDT010000001.1, forward strand.
GGCTCTCTCTAGAATCTGCTTACGGTGATTTTCTTGGTCCAAGCACCTCTGTTGGGTGACCTCCAAAGCAAGGGAGGCCCTCAGAACGGGATCGGAGGCTACTTTGCGTTGACGAATCAGCTCCTTGAGACTTTCCGAGTCCCTGTACCTCAGCGAGGCTTGCCGAAAGCGGACCTTAGCAAAAGCAGCCCCCAAGTCTTCAGCAGTATGATCCTCAGGCAGGGCAGAGAGTTGCTGTGCCCAAGCATCGGGCGAAAAGCACCACCTACCACAGTTAGAGGCACGTCTCCCTCTCTCTTGGGCCTTGCGACAAAAAGAAAAGTGCACCTGAACCATGTCATGATCCGAGGGAAGCGCGAGGCGGAGGTCATCTCGTTTGGTGGTGTGCCCTAGCATACCCGAATGACGAAACAAGACGAAATCAATGGGAGCCTCGAGTCCTCGCGCGTGCCAGGTGGCCCCCACATCGTCCGAGAAGCGCAACAAAAAACGGGCAGCAAGAAGTCTGAGCTGAGCGACGGGAGGGAAATGATCCACCTCGACATAGAGGGGTTGATTAAGATCGGCCCCAACAAAAACAGTGCAGTGAGAGGGCAAGGAAGACAGCGCGAGAGTGAAACATTCAAAGGTGTCCATCCAGACCTTTGCAGCATCATTTCTTTGTTCATAGGGCAGGTGCAAGGAGCCTAACAGGCAGTGGGAAGATCCCAAAAACAGTTCAACAAGGAAACCAGCCGAGAGAGCAGTAAACCTTGGCTTAGCGGGTTCCATGGCTGAATGCACAGCCACTGCAGTCGCAAGGTGTGCCTTAGTAGTGTTATGGACGTACACGACATAATCAGCATCTCCGATGGTGAGGTCGAGGGTTACTGTCTGACCAGCCTGCAAGTGGCTGAACCCTCCTACCTCCTGCAAGCAGAAAATTTCCGGTGCATCAGCAAGATTGTGAAAAAGCGGTGAAAGACTAGCGACGGGTTTCCCGTGTAGGTTCCACGTAGAACAGGTACATGCAATGGAATTCGTGGCCGTCGAGGGTGCAGAGGGTTTGGGGCTCTGCCCGCATCCCTAGCCGACAAGCCTCCTGCGAACCTCGTCTTCACTGACCTGAAGTAACGAAGAGACCTTACGCAGGGAGACCCACCATCCGCTCTCGTCGCCACGCGTCGACAAGAACATCAATGCGTCCTCGGTTGGTTCATCCCGATCGACATGGTGAAGCACCTGAGTTCCGTTATACCAGAGGCGACCTTTCCAATCAAGGTCAACGAGTTGGGGCGGGAGATGGGCATGTCCCAGGTCACGAAGACCCAGAAGGGCCCTGTTGCGATTCCTCTCCTCTGGGCCTCGGTTTCTCGAAACCCAGAGCGACGCTCGCTCCTGTCCCAAGATAGTAGATTTACGCCCTCTAGCGTCAATTGCTTTCCGGAGCCCAACAATCACTGCCTGTTGAACGTTCCTCCGAGCTCCAAACCCCTCGTCCAAGTAGAGCAATTCAATTCTACAGATGTTGGACCGAACATAAGGGGTAATGATGTTCCGCAGCAAGGGTGTTGCCTCGGCTTCGGAAAAGAGAGCCCGCACTTCTGACTGGATGTCCTCCCTTTTGGCGTCAGAATAGCCCCCCAGAACAAGTTGCCAGTCGTCTACAAAGGACCCAGCAACTGAGGAGCCCGCGGGGCTAGGCGCCTGGCCCGTCCCCGCTCGGGGGCCTGCATAACCTCCACCGCCCCGCCGCGGTGTCTGGACAGGACTGACTGACCTACTTTTGACTTCTCTCAGTTCAGACTCCATATCCCTCATCCGCTTCGCCATCTCATCCCTAAACTGCCCAAACTCATCCTGCTTAGCTTCCACTCTCTCGAGTCGTGTCCCCATTTCCCTGAACTCGGCCCTCTGCTCGTGGACATTAAGCAGGATTTCCTGTTGCCCTGCTTGAAGGGAGGCTTTAAGCCCGTGAAGCCACGCAGGCTCGTCCTCACCGATGTGATGATGAGTCGGTCCTGAAACAGCGGGAGGAAGATCACCTCCAAACATAGGAGCAGCTCGCAGGCCCAGCCCACTTTCTGAGGGTGCATGCTTGGTGCGCTTGGTGGGACTCCCGTTGCGGGTTGTAGAGGGCGGGGGCATCTTATTGATTCTACGGGGGTCCGTCTCCAGGGCAGCTTGAAGAGCAGCTGCTGCATGGTCCTGATCTGTTAGAACGTGCGCAGCATGCAGGGGGCTTTCTTCCCTAGCAGCAGCAGCAGCTCTTGCAGCATGTCTAGCAAGGAAGTCGGGGTCGTTTCTCTCGCTACCCATAGGCTCACGAACAGGCATACGGGCAGGTGCGGGGCTCCTACCTGGCATAGGCAAGGACAGTGCAGTGTTAGCTGCCATGTTCTGCAGCAATCCCTCATTGCCAGCAACCCCCAAGGGCTTAGGATCAACGGTTTTGGGGTCGGCAGCTCCAAAGGGCAAGGTGCTGGCTTGAGAAAGAGCAGTATCGTCATGCCGGTCATCGTCAGCGGTGCGCATCACAGCATCTGCATCAATCCCTCGTCTCATCCCCAACTCCCCCTCACGCAGAGAGGCCGTGTCCCTTTCATCAGGGTTAAGCAGAGCCATGCCGAATCAGTCAACTTGCACCAGGAACTTCAGGCTGGGGCACAAAGCCGCTAAGCTTGGTCCGGCAGTTGCCAAACGGACACAATCAAGATTCACAGAGGGATATACCTCCAGCCTAAGGGGGTAAGAATCCGTAACGCCTGGGCTCAGAGCCCTCGAACCCAAACGGCCTTGAGCCAAGCCGTGGCATCTGGCACGAAGCGCTGATACCGCTCCCCTCCAGGCACCGCCTCCTCCTGTGCAAACCGCATCAGAAGTGGAAAGCACTGAAGTGAAGCATGCCGGGGAGGACCATGGGGACGGGCCGGCAGCAAAGGCCGATCCTCTGGAGACCTCGTCGTCTCCCACACCTGCACCGGCCCCCGAGACGAAGAAGGATGATGGCTCGCCGGGTCTTCCTAACTTGCCGCAGGATCTCACTCCTGTGGAAGTGGAGGCCCTGAAAGAGCTCAAACAGAGCTTGCAAGAGATTAAGCTCTGCGTGGACAACTCGACAACTTCGGCAGCTTCGGACAGCAAAGAACACCTCGCAGCCACCCTGACGGAGCTCAAGCGTATCTTGGACAGCAGCATCTACTCACAGCCTAGGCTTGAGGCCGCAATGAGAGATGCCTTCGGGCCTTTGCAGGCCACCGTCATGCCGGCGCTCAATGGGCTCAAGAGTACTTTGGGGCCTCTGCCTGAGCATGGAGCAGACATAAGGGCAATTCGCGAGGTCATCGTGAATACGGAGGACCTTGCCCAACGAACCCTCACAAAGCTGTTGAGGATTCGTCGTGGGACCAGAATGGCCGCTTGAATGCCCTTGGCACGCAACTGGGGACCATCGGCACGGACTTGAGCAAGGGGCTCCAACATGCACACAGGAAGTTGGACTCGATCCATGCCGCGATGGGCAGCCGTCAAGGGGGCACCGGTGACGGAGGGACGGACTACACCAGCATCTTGGTGGCAGTCAAAGACCTCCAGACGGAGATGAAAGCTATGAACCAGAACCTGGAGAAGTTGCAGACGCAGGTCCAGTATGTGGAAGGGCGCATGGAAACAGCGCTCTCCAAGCTGGTGGCGGTGGAGCAGTCCACCAGTAAGCTGGCGGCAACCAGACCGAAGGCGCCGCCCCCCAATACGCCGGCGCCGAACCTGCCTTCAGACGAGGCGCCGCTCCCGCCTCCGGCACAACCACCGGGACAATGGCAGCCTTCCTCGGCAAGTCTGGGAGCAACTACTCAGGCTCGCCCAACCTCGATACCAGCTCCGACGATGAGATTGGCTCCGCATGCCCAACTTCTGCAGCCTGGGGGTGCAGGCTTCCAGGGTGCGTGTGGTATCCCGACCAACTCGCCCATGACTCCGGGTCCAGCACAGCACCCGATGAGCATGCAAGGGGGGGCCAACAGTGCCTCTGCAGGCGAGATGGTGAACCTGGTTTGGAATGGACAGGTCTATCCAGTTCCTGCCGCAGCTGTCCAGCACGGGTAGCAAGGGCACATGTAGCTGCCCCCTCCGATGCATCCCGACAGTAATGATGTGTTGATTGTTTTTATAGTTAGATCCTTTTTCATGTACTTTTGTCTTCACACTCCATGTACTGTCTGGGCTCTGCCACGTTGACACCTGTTTCACCTTTTTGCACTGATGCTCCCTTTGCACTGCTTTTTGCACTGACTTCCTTGCCCCTTTCTTTTTGCGCTGCTCTGCCTTTCCTTGCCTTCCTTGCACTGTTTTGATTTCCGCCTCTTTTTGCACTGCCAAGTACAGGCTCCTTTGCTCCTACTCATCCTGCCATTGTACCTCTTCGTGGGAGTGTTGCTGAGGCCTTTGGCAGGGTCCAATCAAGTCCTGAAAGGGCTTACGGCGAACCAGGTCCACTTTTTCGGGGCCCCCCTCGACGTTGAGCTGGCGCCTTGTATATGTAGATATGCTCCACACACCGGGGCTACGACCGCCAAAGTCGAACAAACAACCTTGCTTGCGAGCTCGTACGTACGCATGCAGTATGATGAAACTTTGATGAACGGATGAAACTTTGATGAACGGATGATGGGCTTTCTTTTTATGCTTGGGCCCTTCATGATGGTGCTGTGTGTTTTGCTCTTTTTTTTTCGGGATGTGCTTGGTATGGATGGATGCTGCTGCAATTCGGGTGGTGGTGCATGGGTGATGTGGTCTCTTCCCCCTCCCCGCCCCCCATTGAGGCTGGCAGCGAGGTCTATCCCTTGCATCCAATGCAGGCCAAGACGCCAGAAGTCACCGGCGCATGGGGTGTATCCCCCAGTAACAAGACAGGACTTCAGGGGGCCTTTACAAAGCCGAGTAGACACTAGAAAGTAGTCAAACAGCCATGGTATACCGTGGTGTGCGCCTTCCTGGACGCTCTTGTGAAGAATGCGACCTCAGCTGGCTTTCTGGCACGAAGGATCATACGATCCTCCTGAAAAGGTTTGGGATAAAAGAACGAGACCGACGATACCTGTAATTGGGAACCTGTGTATAGGACACCTTTTCTGCTCCTGCTTCTGATTGGGTCTGGATCACGTCTGGAGTGGCCTTTCTGCAAGGAAAACATACTGGTAAAGGGCGCAGCTGCATGTTTTGTTAGCTGGCCCACTCTGGTATTGATTTCTGGGTATGAGCCTGGTATGCTGACCACATTACAATGGGCTGAAACGACCCTTTCCTCTGGCAGTTGCAGGGCTTGAGACGTGGGCCTGGCCGCCAGTTGCCCATGTCTGCGCTGGTCAGTGGGACGTGGGTTCCCTGATGACTGGATGGTTGAGCATGGGATCGCTTGATATTCTGAACAGGCACGTGGAAGGCTGCAGGGTTTGCTATGGGTTCTTTGCGACTATCGCGATGGGAGCTCTCACACCGGGAGAACTTTGAATGAATGATGGTGCGGTTTTGGGCAGTACAAAACTGAATCTGTGAGCGACTTCTTTGCTCCTGTCGTTGCCATCAGCTTGCAGACCCTGCATCGGGAATGTGGGCCTTGAGTTTCCTTGAGTGATCCGCTGAATGAAGGTCTGATGGCGGTCTCTCTTTTGTGGAAGAGTTTGCTGTAGTGACGTGTATGGCATCTGAGCATCTCCTTGTTAATGTAAAGTGGGGTGTGCCAATGTGCATGCTTGGACGACTTGAGTTGATGTGTAGTCTTGTCAAACCTCGTCTGACTTGTCGAGCACGAGTGACAAAAAAGGCTCCTGCCATAGTCACATGCAAAGGCGCCGCCCAAACTCACGAACTCGACGGAGGATATGGAGTATGGCAAGCCGCTGAGCCGGGAGCAACTCATCCAGATTGGACACCTCGGGAGTCCAGACGAAGTACCACCAGCGTATAGTGCGTTCAGGGACTTGATGACATGGTTCACCTCCCTCTGTACATGCACTCTTCTTTGAATTCTTCTCAAAGTGGCCCGGGACAGACTGCCTTCATGATGGATGGCCTCCTCCACTAGCAGCGGCAAGGACAGCACATCATGTTGCCTGCCCCCCATCCCAGACCACAAAAAATCCGAGGAAGGACTGCGTAGATGCGCCTCAGCTGCATCACGACAGGCAAGAACACGGCCCTCACAAAATTCACCCAAACCTGAGCGATCCACCTTAGCTGCCATGGCCACGGTGCTCTTGCCTTCTGAGTCCACAACAGTGATCAAAGCCCGGTCCCCGAGCCTCAGCGCACCATCGGGGCCGCAACTGCCTCGCCCATCTTATGCCCTTTGATGAAGTCATGCAACACCCAAACCTCATCCCCACAGAGAGGCCCGGCTCCTGCTCCTGGATCTCCACCGCCCCCGCGGCTCCGCAACTCCTCCTCAGCAACACTGCGTCCTGTCTGCATGTGAACTGCCAACTCCGCTGGGGACATAGGTGCAAAGGAGTAAACATTCGGGGCAGATACACCTCGGGGAATTCCTCCTTGGGGGCCACTAGGGAAAAAAAGGACCAGGTCTTCGTTAGAAGCATCTAGGACCTCGACGTAGATGTCTTTATCAGGGGTGAGCACCACGTATTCGAAAGTAGCATGGTTGACCACAGCTAGGATGACCCTTGTGTGCACGCATATAGGCCTCTCCCATATAGTCGACATAGCAGACGTCTCCTGGACTGAAGACCATTTCCACCGGTTAGCTGGAAGCCACGCTGGGCACCGTAGATGCCCTTTGATTTGCCCTTGAAGCGGACAGCAACCCCCTGCTGCCCTTGATGGCTACGAAATGCTTCGAACGGTAACTCGCAAGGCCAGGGCCGCGTTGGTTGCCAGCATCACACCGAAAGCTATCAACAGGCCAAGAGCCCAGTAAATGGCCCCCCACCTCCCAGCACCGAAGTATCAGATGGAGAATGGCACGTACAATGGCAGGCACATGGAGGAGCTTAGGGCAAGGGCTTCCCTTCGAAACTACCACGAAGAATCCAGCCAATCGCAAAACTCACAACACTAACCCCGATAGCGCCGCTGTCCATGGCAAAACTAACTTCCCCTGCAAAACCTTGAGGATTACATGGCCACCCGTTTTGAGCTCTCTGGCACCAATCCCCTGCAAGCAGAAACTATCCTGGAATTTGGGCGTAGTATTCCCGAGGTTTGTGCGCTATTATGAACCGTTCCCGGGATTGTTGATAAATATGACTTATAAGGCTATATATAAATCAGCTCTTCGATGATTAATTTAAAGAAAAGACGCTTTATTCTGGTATGGAGAATTATCATGCTCAAAATAAACAAGAATGCGCAAAATGTAAACAATACAGAAATTTAGACTGATTTAAACCTGAAAGAAAACAATGTAATCAATGTTTAGACACAAAGAAAAGATATCGCGAAAAAGACATGAAGAACACAAATCCAATTGTGCTAAAAATGATTATAACCAACGTAAAGAAAGGAACGGACAAAAACAAAAATCAAAGGAACATAAAGAACAAACGCGAAAAAACAAAACACAAAGACTAAATGAAGTTATTTAACGAATAAGGGAGCAACCACAACAATTTTTAGAAGAACATGGAGCAATGAAGAAATCAAGAAAAGGGAAGAGCATAGAACATATGTTAAAGACGTGTTTAATATGATCAGTGTTCATATGAAGAATAGTACCTCAGAATACAGTTTAAGCAACAAACCTTCACACTATATTTTACTGCGAATATTTGGCACAAGTGATATAATACAATCTATTGTGAATGTACTTGATCAACCACTAGAACGTCAAACACCCCAGAAATCCCTGATTTGGGAAAACACCCCGGAAAATGATGATGAAATAATGAATGAGTGAGGTAGATATTTAGAAATGTTTCAACATTCTGGTAAAAACATGAAAAATCATTGAATTCTGGGGTCATATTTTGATATAATGCATAAGGTGATTAAAAACCCTAGAAACCGTGAAACAATGAATTTCTAAAAGTCCCTTGCAAATTGAAAACAAAAAATGAAAAATCTTAAAAATGAAAAAATGAATAAGGTAAAGCTTCATGAAAATAATGAAAGAGATGGAACATTAAAAAATCTAATTTTCAAATACTTAAACCAAATGACCGCAGACATGAGCGCAGAAGAATATTTAATGAAATGAAATAGGCCAATAACATGACCTTTCGGTAAAATTTAAATGTAAATTATGAGAAAACGAATGTGGTGAATAAAAGTACGATGTAAAACGGAGGAGGTGGGCGGGAACCGCAGAAATCACTTTTTACTAATTTTCCCCTGCCTGCCGCACTCTGGAACTATATGTGAGCCTTGCGGGAAAATCTATCACAAATTGAATTTGCCAGGCTTTTCAGTTTGAGCATGTCGTGCGGCATAGCTCTTTGTAGGCTCCGCGCACGCAGGCGAGACCGTCCAAGCCGTAGCTTCCTTGGGACCTGATCTTCCAAGTATCATGACCTGTCAGCAGCCCATCGATGCTATCATCATAGCTGCCCTTATCACTCAATGAAGCCATGATGTCGTTGTACACCGCCGAGGAATCCTTCCTGGCATCTGTGTACCTCAGCTGTGGCTCCTGCGAGCCTGCTTAAAATTCAAAAACTTAATCAGCGTGCATTTAACGTTGCGGAAAAATCAAGGACAATTCCAGGTGGGTAGCTACCCTTATAAGATAAACCTCATATAGCCCCATTACCCTTATACGAGCCTTATGTAAGCCTTATATGGGGGTACCCACCTGGTAACTACCCACCTGAAACTATCCCTGAAAAAAGGGCCTGGAATAGGGGGTCCTCCTCCGTTGGGTATGGGGTGTTTATGTATACAAGCGGAATCAACACTTCCCAGGCGTCAGTCAATATGCAGCTTGGCGATGGCCATTCGGGAGGAGTGCGTGCATGCTTGTGTACCCCGAAGATCTTTTCCACCAGCCTCAGATCAATCCATCAACTAATCCCAAGGGAGGGGTTTAGGTTTTAGGGATCAGCATAGGCGCAGTTCAAAGTGATTCTTGTATTTGTATTGGGTACCTGATTATAGGGGTCCATTCCTCCACTTCCTCTTGGGATCTTCTACGAACCTTGCAGACAATCGCTACCAAACAAACGAAACATCTCCGAGCCCTCCCACAATAAGAAGCTCACGTACAGTACATCCGTATCAGCAAAGAATTCCAAAACATCTTCCAACCATCCCCTAATAAGCAGCGCACAAGCAAGTAAACCCTTCTAATCACAGCCCTAAAAAGCCCAATAATAAATCGCACGCTGCAACCTTCTACGGATTTCAGTCAAGCATGCAATGCTTGCGAATACAGCTTTTTATAAAGATAAATCTATTTGTATCTATACATATGAGCTAAAGTCTCAACTCCTTACAGTTACATAGGGGGGGATATAGGCGTCATTAAGGGGATGCTACTTTGGATTCCAGACTATGGCTCATAACAACAGCCCTATAAACCCCATCGCAAAACTCACGCCACCACCTTCTATAGATACACGTTCAATAAAGCCAAGGCTTGCAGGGCTCATGTTCAAAAGGTTGCTTCCTGAGGGTCAGGAAGGTTTCAGTTTAAACTCCCTATAACGCGGATTATGTAGGGGAGTGTTATAGGGTTTAAGGCGATACCAGGAGTTTAGACCATGGCGTCTTCAAGGCTTCAAGGGCTGGATTGTTTCTGCTTTCTGTGAAGAAACGATCTTTCTACAGTGCAGCTCTTGAGTCTGGTCCTTGTAAATTTAGGGTTTAGGATTGAGGGTTTAGGACATGCAAATGAAGTGCGTGCAGGGGTTCTTCCATCAGAATCCAAAGAGCATGCGCAGGAACCATCCCCACCCAGGAAGCCCTCACTAGGCTTACCTCTGGATCGCAAGGACTGTTGACATATGCAAGAATAGAGGTAAGTAGATCAACGGAAGGGCGCTGAACTTATTATTACTAGACATCAGAGCGATTACAGCATGCGCGTCAGGCTGGGTAGAAATCTTCTAGATGGCCTAATCCATACTATGCGTTACAGGCCGTATAAGCATCGGCCCTCATGATGACAGCTCCAGGATAAGATCGATCAAGGCTTCAGGGCACCCTACACATGAAATCGCGTGGGTCTTGGGGGAAGTCTCCAGGGAAGTCTTCAAGACCTCCTACTACTACTACTACTACTACTACTACTACTACTACTAGTACTTCTTGCGCAACTACTGTTACTACTACTAGCCGCCCCCCCTACCAACTATGTTTCCTTAAATGTCAGGGGTGGGCTGTCAAGAGCCTAAGAGTCAGAGGGTAGTGGTGGAACGTGCTTCACCCACACAAAATCATCAAAACTGCTGTAAATGCCAATAAATGCCAATAGTTTTTGCATGTGCACTCTTTGAATTGACATCACTATGCCCCCCCAACCCCCCCCTCCCCACCCTACCCCACCCCACCCCACTTCCGGCATCCCCACGCATTAGTACAAAGCCTTGTAGCAGTCCACGAACGCCAGTATTTCTGCAATTTTTCCTGGCTTCAACATGCGCAATCTGTGAAAAATAGTTGGTAGGGAGGAGGGGCGCCTAATACTACTACCACCATTACCACGACTACTACTATGACGCCGACTACTACTGACTAATACTACTGACTACCACCTGCGACTACCACCACCACCACCACCGCCGCCCCCACCACCACCACCACCGCCACCACCGCCGCCGCCGCCCCCACCACCACCGCCGCCACCGCCACCACCACCACCACCACCACCACCACCACGTACTTCTTCTACTGTTACTACTATCACCACTGCTGCTCCTCCTACTACTAATAATAATAATAGCTCTATTCTTCTGTCTATTCTATTCTACTCTATTCTACTACTGCTGCTAATCGTTGCAGCCTTGTGATTTTCAGACATGCAACAAGGAGGAGGCACTGCAAATTACAATACGGAACGCGTTTCGAGGTCAAAAAGGAAGAGCAAAATCACGGACAAACAACACAGCACGATGCTCCAACAAGTTTTGCGCTGGCGGGGGGCATGCAATCACACCCTTGCCATGTGTGCACAACCGAATTACGGTAGAAACCTGGGCAAACTTGGATGGCTTGAAACACTGGGCTGGGATATTCAATCACCGGGCAACGGCTGCCTTGCATGAACAATCTATAGTTCCTGCCACACAGTCACTGCATGGCCCAAATAAAATTCCTTAACATCTGTTAAATCCTAGTCCTTGACTTGGAATCACATGCCTTAGCCTTAGCAGGCCTTAGCGAGCCGCTGCAGTCATCTGTAATCCTCAAGTTTGCCCAGTGCACCGAATTAGGCCAGGTCCTTCCAGCCGCAGTTGCATGCCTTCTTCCGCAGCACGAGGTTGCAATGCGGCTGGTGACCAGCCAAGCCTCACTTTGGACATGGAATGAGAGCCGAAACACGAAATCTCCCTCATGGATAGCCGAGGCACCCCCCCAGAATAAACAAACTCGTGTCTTCGCAAAATCCACATAAATGATCTACTCGACAACCAATTCATGGCTGCATCTTGGAGCAGAGACAGGGACCGCCGCTTTGAACACATTTGCAAGAACGCTGCAGTCAAGCAGCCGAAAGCCTTGAGAATAGCCTTCACAACGGGTCGTGGGGGGGCATCGTCCGCATCCTAGGTGCGCCCATCCCCCACTTTCTCAGGTTGTGGATGCTAATTACTGTCCCATACACGACTGCATTGCGGTGGGTGGCGCCCCGACCGCCACCGATCAATGCCCGCGCTCTTCCATGATTCCGACTGTGGCAAATGAGCACGTAGTGGACTGGTGCGTATGCATGTTTGGAGTTTCTCTGGCTTGTCATCTTGTGTGCTTACTAGCTAATGCATGTAATTCGCGAAAACGATAGCAGCTTGAATCAGCATGAACACATGCCCGGAAAAAATTCAGATCTGAAAAGGTGTATCTGAAAAGGCAGCCTATGAGGCTTGCCATGTAATGTTGCACTGACTTTAATGAAGAGGTCCTGTTTAATGTGTTTTCGCCGCCGCTTATTCAGGATCTGGCCAATGTTTGGAAGGTCCTGTTGAATGTGTTTTGGTTTTGGGGCCCTAAAAATGAAGGAAAGATTTCATCTCTAATCTGGGGCCCGCTGGCCCGTCCAGATTTTCAAGGATTTTAAAAGGATTTTAAAAGGAAACCTTTTAAAATCCTTTTCCCGCTCAGCCGCTATAGAGATCCAGAATCCATTGAGCTACCGAATCTGGACTCTGAAGCCAGCAAGTTTTATTAAAACCGCTATTCTAAAACCTTACGAATCCAATCCGAAATCATTTCACCAAAGTGGGTAGTCCAGCAGACCCCTGGACCCTAAATAATAACCAATGTTTGGAGGCCCTCTTTAATCTGGGGCCCTCTGGCCCGTCCAGATTTTCAAGGATTTTAAAAGGATTTTACGAGGACACCTTTTAAAATCCTTTTCCCGCTCAGCCGCTATAGAGATCCAGAATCCATTGTCATCCTCATCCCATCATCCCCAGAGCCTTCAGAATCCCCTTAGAAATTGCTCACCAGGCCGTTAATCATCCTCACACGCTCATCACCAGAGCCCTCAGAATTCCTTTATAAGTTACTCACCAGGCCCTTAGTCATCCTCATACCATAATCCCTGGAGCCCTCAGATTTCCTTTATAACTTACTCACCAGGCTTATACTACCTGAGCTAGAGGCTTTGGGGGCTTATTCAGGGTCCCTAATATTATTTTTCGGACCCCCCTAATGTTAGGGGGGGAGGGGGGGGGGGGCCCCTAAGATTAAAGCGAGTCCAACACTACCGTCTTTGTCGCTAGTTCTTGCATGTAGGCTTTGTTGGGAAACAAGCTGAGCAGTAGTGGTGTAACCGGAAATGAAAAGCATTTTCATTGCGCTGAAAATCTTGTCTTGCATCAAAAACATTCGGGACAATCATGCATAGAGACCGGTAAACCTGCGAGAGCTCTTAAAAACCCTCCCAGGGCCATGAACACCAGTGAGGGTTTAACAGCAGACAAGTGCACCGCGACTGCGCCACAACCATTGCAAGAGGATTTCGTTAGATTGAAGCGATGTCGAACCCAAAAACCAAGAATCCCAAGACCATGGTCCTTGCGAGGGCTTTGCAACAGCCATGTGTTTCAGCACCGCGTTTGCATCGAGAGATAGGATTGGAGGCTGGGAGAAAGACGCCTACACTTCAAGCAAAACTTGGCCATGTGGTAGTTTCCCAAATAGGGGGTACCCCAATATAGATCCCAAAATATTTTAGTCCTTATTATTGGGACCCCCAAAACGGTACCCCTAGTTTTGGGAGACCCCCATGTCCGAAGGACGATTGTTCGGCACCTCGCAAGGAGCCGAGGGCCTGTTTCCTGGCCAATTTACCTCACCAGTTAAGGTTTAGGGTTTAGGGTCTAGGCACGCGCATCGGACTCGGGTTTAGGGTTTAGGGTCTAGTGGTGCTACCACACTCAAGACACCGCGAGTATGATGATTGCCTTCAGCATTTGTTGTTGAGAGACGAAGGACAATACAATTTATACACTTGCAGGACCTTCCAAGACATCTGGGACATGTGCCGGTCTTTGTGTTGTTTTGGCCAGGACGCGTATGAAGTTAAGAAATCTCTTTCAAGCTGCTTTGGCTTGTTCATGCTAGTGACTGCTAGTGAACGTATTGGCATGTTAACGAAGCTGCCCCAGCTGAGGTACACAAATCAAAAGGTGTATGAAGTTTATTTCGACCTTGCTGCGGGCATCTCATCTTGTATTCGGCCATCAGCAAAAAGTGCGGCATTTTGCGCACTTGCGCACTAGAATTTGGAGGGAGCTCGAAAAGAGGAATAGCTGGAATGTTTGCCCGTATCCAAAGATTGCATCTGCAATTATGTGGAACAGGGTAGAATTCAGGACCGCTTCAGCCGTCGATTGCAGCGCCCGTCCAGCTTTACAAGCATGAAGGACTTCCCAAAACGGTCAGGCCACGACCGCAAAGGCTTTGCAGTATGGGCTTCCAGGAAGTGGCGAAGTCCAGTGGAATTTGGTGCAGCTCTGACAGTAAGTGCGCTAAGTTGCAGGGGCCTGTGCAATCCTCCGGGTGATGCTTCAATCTTCTACCAGATTTGCATGGAATGCAGTGTCAGACTCTGCCGGGTTTGGTGAAATCCAAGACCGTCCAGGTTCAGCAGACAGATTTCCAGAGCATCTCAGTTGCAGGAACTTGTGGTTGTCATTGGTTCTGATTTTGTCTACATCAGGACTCAGGACCCACCCAGGCATAAGATGTCACGACCGGAAAGTCACACGTTGCCGGCATAGACATTTTAGATAACCACCAAAGGGAAGGAGCACACTTATAAAACCCAAGCATCTTCATCTAGCCAGTCCACCATCTTGACATTGCAACCAAAGGTTGCTCGCCCGGCTTCAAATTTGAAGTCGCGGGCCATACGGACCTCGAACTCACTGCCATAAGCAACAGCTGCGCTGCGCACAAGCACGAAGCAAGCCCCAAAGCGGAAAATGCAGCAAAGCGAGTGGCGAGAACGCTCTGGCGTCCGTCTCGCCGCCGAAGGCTTGTCTCCCAGTAGTTCTTCTCCCAGCCTTTTGGTGACAGCGGAAGCATCGTATTTATTCTGGAGGCGAAATTGTCCTTTCCAGATCGCCCCTACGTGGCAAACTACACGAAAGTGCCTGGCAAACGAGTTCAAGTAACAAAAAGAGGCTGCCAGGAAGCATGTGCTGGCATTCTGGGCGATGGGGTCTTCGCCCCAGTCTTCAGTGCCGAGCGCAACAAATATGAGTGACTTCTCCAGGCAGCGAAGACCTGAGTAGGCTCGTGAGCTTGTACGCACAGCCCCAACAAAAGAAGCACGTCATGCCAACTCCAGCTGCACCCCGAACTGCTTGTAAGCAAAGCAGCACTCATTTTGTATGCGCTCTCCTTCCGGGCAGTCCACGATCTGCAGAAAGATGTTGAAAGGCTGCAGCGCGGCTTGCAACGCTTTCGCAGAGCTCATCACCAAGGGCCTTTTTCGTTGGTCGTGGAGATGAAAAAATCTCGTCATCAACAAGGCTGTGAGATACTCACCTTAACAGATTTCCGCCAAGATGCCGGAATCTGCAGGAGATGAAGCCTGTCCTGGCGCAGTCAGCTAGGGCTTATGGAAATCGCCCGGCACGCACAAAGCACATTTCAAGTGGGGCGCAGTCCTTGCATGTGGATGTGGGATGTGCTTCCTGTGCCAAAGGCTGAGGCGGGCGAGTGCAGATCCATCGGGTTTTGGGTTTTGGGTTTAGGGCGGACTCAGACAACCTGTTGCAAAAATGGGGTAAGGGTTTATGTTAAACATCAGCAGATACATGCTGTCGAGGCGCGGGACCGTCTGCTTCCCTCTGATTCGCCTGCCTCGCCAGGGGCCAAACACGGCCAACGAGAGCAGGCCGACGGCCAGGCACAGCGCCCTTTGTTGCAGTCTGCGCAGGACTGGCGAAAGCAGGGCCGGAGCTAGCAAGCAATCATGCAGCGACTGCAATCTTCTTGCCCAAGGCACACCGTAGTGGATTGCACACACTTGACTGCGGCACCTACAGAGCAGCGTCACACCGGACTCAAACTCAAACACCGAGCGAAAAGAAAGCCAGGCCACTGAAGCTGTCAAGCGTGCGCACCGGCAGCCACATCCCATGCAAGAAGGGACATCCCAGACCTTGTTGCAAAACTGAACAAATGCCTAACAGGAGCCTTGGCAACACGCAAGGCCTGTGTGCAAGAAGGCATATCTTGCAAACTTAAACAGCCCCCGCCATATCCCGCTTCAAATGCTGCAAGGAGCTGGCTGTCATACACGCCGCTTCCATGATCGATGCGCAAATGCACACCTGGCAAGGCTGGCCCAGGCTCACTGCCCCTGTTCTTTGCTGTATGCACAGTTGAGCCAGGTCTTCACTTCTGCTCGCCCGTGCATGGCAAACAAAAGCAAAATGAGATGACACTGGCAATCACAATCATTGTGGGAACTTGCGTCTTCAACGCTTGCACATGTAGCAGGGAACCTTGCGACCGAAATGGCGGCCGTTAAGCATAGCGACCTCCGCTGACAAAATTCTGAATTTAAGGAATGACCCGCAACGGTAATGTTGCTGCCGACTGGGCGAAGTCAACATCACTTGTTCCGGCTACTGCAATCATCTATGCAGCCAGGTCGCGGTTAGGCAGCACAAACCAATGCCATACCAGCTCACATTGACTCGGAAAGTCACGTGGCACTCCTGGTTTGGCTGGCGTGCAGAAACCGTCCTCGACGGGCCAGCGGGACGTCACGACCGTGGCGTAGCGAATCTTCTGCAGACTTTCTTGTCTGGCTGGCGTGAGTCTGCTCACGAGGCCGGATTGCAGCTAGTTAGTTGCTCAGTGAGAGCGAAAACACAAGAAAACAAAAAAGAAAACAAATCAAAAGTAAAGCAAGATGCCCAGTTGGCACAAAAAGATCAGAAAAAAGAGCAACCGCACAGCGCGGTCGAAGGAGGCCCAACCTCCTCTTACGTGCGACCTCAGCCCCACTCCGGTTCGGGTGGTAGTGGTGGTTGGGGTAGGCCGGTCTTCGGGTCCAGAGGGTTCCTTTGGTTCCTGGTCGTTTGTCTTTCTTTCCGGAGTGTGCAAGGAGTGTCCACGCAACAGACGTGGCCCCGAAACCACTCCGCAGACTTGAAACAGTCTGACCACTGCCCTGCGGGCTGCCCCAACCTTTGTCCCTCCCCTCCGCTCCTTGCTGCAATGGAGCATGGCTTGGCGTCATCTTGGGCGAGCTCAGCACACTTTCAGTTCCCTACTTGCAATTATGCTGCCGTGCCTAGGCCTGCACAGTTCTTTTTGCTTCGCGTTTTGGAGGATGTAGGTTTGCCCACGTCTTTCTGCAGCGCACAGTTCCTTGATGTTTTGCGCTGGTTGGCGCAACGCATCTTTTTGCTTTTGGTCCTTGAGCCAGTTTCTTGCTGGAACCTAGTAAGTCGAATGGCCCGGGGCTTCAGGGGTGCCCTTCGGGCCTGCCTTGGGCACCGAGTGTGCTACTCAGAACCAGTGTCGAGCTTGGGTCGGCTCCTGAGCTTCTTTCTCCTGCCTCTGAAACGGCGCAGGAGACGTAAACGGAGACCTAACCTCCACTCGCGCCGACGCAGTCAGCTCGGGTATGGCTCCAAAGTCATTCTGGCCGCGCGCTTTGTCGGCGGAAGAAGGGTTCAGACCAAGCGTCGTAACTACCGCCTTCGGGGCCGTGCTAAGCAAGTGCGTGCCTTGTTTTGGAAAGCTCTTGGTAGAGGCTGGGATCCCTACAAGGGCAAACGAGTGGGCGAGGCAAGCAACCCGGGGCCTGCCGGGCTTCGGCGCACTCGACGAAAACGGCTGGAGAAAGCTCAGGCCGAAGCCTGGGGTTTCTCTTCCGGGCAGTTTCAGAGCTTAGTGCAAGCTGTCAGTCAAGCGGTGGTCCGGTCCCTTGCTGCTCAGTACCAGCTGCCTAGTCCTGCGCAGAGTGCTAACAGCTCCGCTCTCCCGCCGAAGAAGCCGAAAAAGAAGAAAGGCGGGCGAGAACCGCCAAGTACTGCGCCGGCTCCCCTGCCTGAGAATGCCCCTGCCCCTGGAAGCACTGCTTCCTCCCGCCGGGTCACGTGGCACCACACCCCGTCCGAGCTACAGGAGAGTAGCTGGGACTACTGGGCTGGCTGGGACGGTGCTTGGGTTGATCCTCATGATGCTCCCTGGGACCAGTGGGTCCAAGATGCGGGAGGGTGGTGGTGGCCCCCTCACTCCTCCTCGGGTGTTGGCCGCGGTGGGCATGCTTCCTGGCGGGTCGATGCTCATGAAGCTCAAGCTCATGCTCATTTTCAGACGCCGAAGACCAAGGTGCAGCAGCCCGCGTCACAGCCTAGAGTTGTTGGCATTTCTCCTGCTGAGTGGCAAGGACAGGTTTCTCTCGTGAGTTCCGAGGAAGTAGTTAGAGCCATTAAGCAAGGTGAGGCTGTCAAGGGCTCAGTCACGTGGACCGACAGTCCACACACAGTGCAGCTCCTCAAGGATCTGTTTAACTCTTTCCAGCCGGAGCGAGGTCTCACGATCTTGCTTACTGGCAGGGCCAAAGATGCGGTCGGAGCCACGCTGACTCGGCTCCGCTTGAAGAGGGTCGGTCGCGAGCCCGGCGTGGAGGACGTTGCGTTGCTCATGCTCGGCAAGTCGGCGCCTTGGAAGCTCCCCTCTGTGCAAGTCCAACAAGGCACGGTGAAGCAAAGAGAGCGTGTGGTTGTTAGGGTCGTGGTTCCCACACACTACAGGCGGGCTTTTGTGCCCTTACCAGAGGAGCAATCCGTGAAAGATTTGCTTGCCGAATTAGCCGGGCTGAGCAAAATCCGAGCATGTCACTTGACCGGGGGCACGTGGAACTGGCAGCAGATCCAGCCTTCGTCAAAGAAAGAACACAGCCAACTAGTGGGGTGGCTGAAGCTTCCCACGGAGGAGGCTCAAAAGCTCACTGAAGTTTCCGGTCAGAGGGGAATCTTCGCGTATCCTCAGAAGCGGGCCGGTGACCCCCCCAACATTTGGTGGGTTAAGAAGCTGAGTGACGAGGAGGACGAAGAGTACCTCCAGCGGGTGATGTCTCTTGCTGTTGAGAGATCCCAGAAGCCTTTCCTTCGAAAGGGTCTGGGGACTGATCTGGGTTTTGCTAGGAATGATGCTGATCCCAAGGAGGCTCGCCCTAAGCATATCCAGCTCACTAAGGTCCCAAAGGATTGGCAGGCCGAGGAGATTCGCGACCTCTTGGCCCAGCAGAGATGGACTAACATCGAAATCCACGGTAGGCGCTCTAAGCACAAGCAGGTGTTCTGGAATGCCAAGGCTCAGCCACCGGCAGAGACTGCTCACCAAGCGGCGTGGTGCTATGAATGTGATGATGAGTTCTGCGTGACGATTAATGAAAATCTGTCAAGGCCCTCTCTTCCCGTAGTCTCCTCTTTGGCCCCCGGCCCTCGGAGGAAGTGGCAAGACCGCGAGGCGCAGGAGCACGGAAAGAAGCCTGCCCCTCCAAAGAAGCCGGCCCCAAAAAAGGAGCCCGAGCGACGCGAGCGCAGTAGGTCACCGAAGCGGGACTCCGACGAAGTTGCGGACGGAGAGGTCGATCCTGTTCCCCCTCCTCAGTCGGGGCCTGGGAGCATGCAGGTTGATGGAGCGTCCCAGCAAGCCGAAGCCACTGACGATCCGGCTCTGCAGCGGGAGCCAACTTCATGCGCGGAAGCCCTTCGCGTGGGTTGGTGTGAAGTTGACCACGGCGGCAGTGGGGACTGTGGGTGGCGCGCCCTCGCGGACAACTGGGCGTGGCGTAAAGACGGCAATGCTCTCAGCGAAAAGGACAGTATCCAGCACGGCAACTGGTTCAGGACGGCCAGTGTGCGTCACATTCGCTCTCATGCCGACAAATATCGCGCAGGTATCCCCGGAGCTGATGTTTCTGAGGATGCTTGGAATGTTTTCTTGCAAGAGGGCGGCACTTCGGCCGAGCAGTTCAAGCAGAAGGCCGATGACGCGCTGGAGGCCTATCTCGAGCGCGCGGTCCGACCGGGCCATTGGATCTGCGCCCGTCTGATTCAGGCTACTGCGGACAGACTGGGCACCGCTATCTGCGTTTGGAAGATAGGCGAAGGGACCGCAGGCGATAGGCGTTTTGTCATTGCTCCGGCTTTTAGCAGAGGCTGGCCAAAAACGAACCCGAAGTCCCCCCCTCTCGTCGTCGTCCTCCGAAACAACCACTACTGTTCGTTGCGTACCCCTCCGGACGGGTCTGTTCCGTGGACGTGGCTGCGCGAGACACAGGCCCTTAGGGCAGACGACTTGCCAGGTGGTGCTAAACAGAGTGACCAAGTTTTTGTGCCTGCCTCTAAGGGGGACGCGGAGGCAGTGAGCGACGCGACTTCGGTCTCGCTGCGCACTCTGTGCCCTGAGGCTGCGCGAGCGGACAGAGCCTTGAGGTCCCACCAGGCCTTGGGGACTACAACGGCTGCGGCTAAGGCTCCTGAAAAGGCTTCTGCTCAGCAGCAGCTGTCAGTCCCGAGTGAGGCCACGCCCTCACTGCACACGATGGTGGGCCCGGACTTACTTCAGGTTCGTAAGGCCCCTAAGCGGGCCCGGCTCAGCTTTTGCACTGAGGCTTCTGTGTCCCTGCACACTCTGGCGCCGGACGCAGTGTCGCAGCCGCCTCAGCCGGTTCCTGGCTCTGCACGCGACAGCTTAGCGCAAGAGCCCGCTTTGGACAGAGAGCTTGCAGTCTCTTCGGATGCCGGCCCCTCAGCGGTCCCTGCTCGTCGGCGCCTTAAGTTCAAGCAGCACCCTTTGGGCGAAGTCGAAGACACGGGGCATGACCCTCTCACCTTTTCCGAAAAGTCTGGGCATCGCAAGAATCGGGTGTCTACGGTCAAGTGGCCATGTCCCATTTGTCATGTTGTGTTCACTTGGACGGGACATGACAAAGCCCTTAGCCAAAAACAGCGCCACATGAAGCTTGTGCACAACACGAGGCTGTCTGCGGTGGGGGGTACGAAGTCCGACAAAATGAAGAAGCAATGGCAACAGAACCCTCTGCAGTTCAAGACGGGTGCGGAGGCTACTAAAAAGGCCATGCTCAGGGCCAAGCAGCTCCAAGACCAGCAGCGCCACGACATTGCACACGCCACGTCCCTGGGGCTCTTTCCTTGTATCAAAAAGACTTGGTTCTGCCGTAGGTGTCTGGTCAAGGGCACCACTCGGCAGCTCACGGAAAAGGCTTGCGAGCCGCAAGAGTGGTGCTGGAAAAAGTCCAACTGGTGGTTGGGCCTTGCTGGGCCTCACCGGGAGGCCCTCTCCAAAGCCTGTGCCCTTACGAAGGAGCAAGTGGACGAGTACGACGAGAGAGCCACCGCTGTGGTTCAGAATGCACGAGCTTACACGGGTGATCGGTCCGAGGAGATTACCTGTAGGGCTAATGCCAAAAGGGCCCAGTGGCGCCGCGACGAAGGGTACACTGTCAGGGCGGCTTCTCTCCCAGGCAAGCTTAACGCGTCGTCGCAAATGCCTCGCTTAGTGCTTAAAACCTCCAGTCGAGGGGGCGGCATTCGCAAGAAGCCCGCTGCTGCCAAGAGTGCTGGTGTTGGCCTTGATGCCTCTGCGGCCGTGCCCGCCCGTCTTCAGGTGGGCCCTGGCTCGTGGGAGCGAGACTTGACGCAGGAGGGAGTGGAGCCTAACCCGGGGCCTCAGAAAGAGGCCAGGCGCCGCAGGAAAGCTAAGAGAATCCTTCCCACTTTGGTCGTTTGGCAGCTCAACCTTGCGTCGTTTGCCCTTAGGGGGTGGGATCTGCTGGCTGCCGCCGAAGCCAGTAAAGTGGACATTGTTGTCATGCAAGAGACTCGGATGACTTGCGACGAAGCTGCGCGACTTAACAGTAGTCTCAAAAGCTGGACTTTGTTCCATCAGCAGGAGGAGCCCCAGCAAAGGCGTGTCACCACGGAGGGTGGCGTGGCCGTTGCCGTCCGGCGAGGCATTCCCGCTGTTAAGGCCGCTTCGCACCACTGCAGTGCTGGGCAGTGGCTCCGCGTGGCCCTTCCTGGGCTCCACGTGACTTCTGCTTACAGGAGGCAACTGAGTCACGAAAACCTTCAGCCTTACAACGAGTCTTTGTGTGAGGACCTGGTGGCTTTGGGAAAAACAGCCGCCCTGACCCTCGGCGACTGGAACCATGACCCCCTCACTGATCCTCTGAATGTCCAGGCGGCTGGTGCTCGTGGTGTTGTGTGCTACCCAGCCCTCAGGACCAGTGAAGAGGAAGAGCAAGAGTCGCAGGACCCGCTTCCTGCGCCTACCAGGTGGGCATCTAACCGCTGCATTGACTGGGGGCTATGCTGTAACGTGCAGTCCTCAGTGAAAGTCCTCCCTGACAAGTGGTCGGACCATAAGCTGTTGGAGTGGGAAGTCACCGGCTTAGCCTTGTCTGGTGGGCTTGGTTATAGGCTTAGGCAGGCTTCGGACCTTCGTAAACCTGACGAAGTCTCTGACAAGCAATGGGAAGAACTTGTGGCTAGGCACTGGGCCGCTCTGGAGCCTGACCGCCAAGGCTTGGACTTGACTAACTGGCAGCAGCTCTCAACGGCCGTCGAGGAGGCCTTCCGTGCGGCCCTACGAGAGCTTGGGTCTCAGCGACGCTTCACGACAAAGAACTACAAGGGCAGAGTGGCCGTCGCCATACCCGGCTGCAGTCATCACAGGCCTTCTCCGGAGGGGGTTCCCAAGGTGCGTACCACCAGGCTGAGACGTCTTGGCAGGCGATTCGAGCAGTGGCACAAACATCCCGACCTTCAGCTGTCCGGGCATGTTCTGAGGGAAGCGGCTTTCTTTCAGTGTCCCCTTGACCCTCTTGACCCTAACACCTTGCCGGCTCTGCGCCAATGGTTGCAAGAGGAGCTCACGTGCCTCGAAACTGCCCATAGGGACCAGCGCCTGCAGGACTGGAAACGCTCAATGCAGCAGCAAGACGGTCCAGTCTGGAGGTGGTTGGCCAAAGCTAAAAAGACCGAGGTCACCAGTGGCCTAAGAAACGCTCACGGCATGGTTCTCTCCCCTGCCCAAACCATGCAGGAAGTTGAAGGCTTCTGGCGCCAGCACTGGCCCAGCAGCGAGGGTCTTGACGACAAGCATCAAGTACTTGAGACCCTGCATGCTGAAGCTGGCTTGGCAGACAATGTCTGCCACCCTGCTATGCCGCCCTTGAAAGCCGAGGACCTCAAGCGAACTCTGGCGCGCCAACGAGGGAAAGCCCCTGGCCCAGAGGGGTGGCGACCTGAGGAACTGTGGCAATGGCCAGGCCCTGCTCTCGACCTCCTCGCTGCCTTCCTCAACAAGATTGAGGACGGTAAACCCTGGCCCAGGGCCTTGCGACAATGGCGACAAATCCACCTCAACAAACCCGGCAAGGCCCCAGGAGTCCTTGAAAATCTGAGGCCAATCAGCATCGGAGCCGCAGTTTACAGACTGTGGTCCGCTACCAGAGTCCGACAGCTGGGGCCTTGGCTTCGTCGTCGGCTCCCTGACCAAGTGCATGGCGGGCTCCCGGCCAGGGGAGTCCACACGGCTCTCCTCGAGCCTCTTGCTGAGCTTGAAGTTGCCCAACGGGCGCCCCGCGGCAACCTCAGATACCTTGGTGCGTCGGACCTTAGCAAAGCTTTCGATGCCCTGCACGGTGCCTTGGCTGGTCGGTCCCTTCAGAGGCTTGGGGTGCCCAAACCTCTGTGTCGCGCTTGGCAGCAAGCATGGCATCAGCAAGAAAGGGTGCTCCAAATAGCGGGCATGTGCAGCAAGAATGCTGTTACTAAGGTGGAGTGCCTCCCTCAAGGTGACCCCGCGTCACCCGCGGCGCTCACGGCCCCGCTCGTTGAGTCCCTCAGGAGAATCTCTAAGAAGTTCTCAGGACATCAAAAGGGCCGGCAGATCCACAGGCTCTTCTTAGACGACAGAAGTTGGTTCTGCGAGAAGCGGCAAACTTGCTTGGACATAGGGCTTGAGTGGCGCCGCGAGGTCTCCCTGTGGGGTTTAGGCGAAAACAAATCCAAATCAGACTTTGGAGTGGTCGGCTCCGCCTCTGATCGTAGAAACATGCAAGCTGAGCTCAATAGACGGGAGCAGGTGGGGGAAGTGAAGCTCCGACCGCGCCTCTTGGGCTCTCGCGTGCACACGAACCGGGCGCACAGCAAGCCTCAAAACGAAGAGCGAGACCGGCTCGCGGAAGCCAAAATGATGGCTGCCTGGGGTAGTAACCTGCCCTGCGATCAGGCCCGAAAGGCCTACTTCCTCAAACAGTCTGCGGTTGCCAAGGCTGCTGCTCCTACGTACGTGAGGCTGGAGGCCCTGAGGGCTCTTGAGGGGGTTCAGTCAACTATCAACCGAGCTGTTCGCTCGTCTGGGCATGCCAGAGGAGGCTGTTTGGCTGATTTGTTTTTGGGGCATAGCGCTTCTCTCAAGTTCCGCCACGGGCATGTTGCTACGGTTCAGGTCCTGATTCAAAGTCACTTGCCTGTGTTGCGAGCCGCCTGGCATCAAAGTCGCTCCTACGGGCCTGTGGGCTTGACTAGAAGGTGGATGCAGAGGCACGGTTGGCGAGAGACCGGCGTCTTTAGCTGGACGCACCCGGCTACTCATGCTACGCTGCACTCAGGGGTAGGCAGGCACGAGGGCGGCATTCAGCTTACTGAGCAAAACAAAGGAGCCATCAATCACGCCTTGCGTGAAGCTTGGAGGGCCGGGTGCTGGCTCGCTTGGCTGGCGCAGGGCTCGAATAGGGCCAGGCCGCTGGCCGCTTTGTCCTGGCCTCAAGTGCGTGACAGGTTTAAGATGGCCGTCAGTGCCTTAAACCAGCTCCCCGGCGAGCTGAAGTCTCATGCTCAGGCAGTCCTTGTGGGACACCTGGTGTCCCCTGCGGCGTTCCAGGTCATGACCAGCCCGCAGGCTGCAATGATCCCGTGCCCCTTCTGCGGCTCTCAGGAGGCGCCGGACTTTGACCACGTTTTGTGGTCATGTGAGCATTTTAAGGACAGCAGGCCCGACTGTGGAGCGCTTGACCCTCTGCAGCGATGGCTTGTGTGGCCTTCGCAGGCTAAGCCACGAAGGGAGAATCTTCAGGTGCTTCTTCACGCAGCTGAGGTTCGCAGAGGCGTGCTACGAGCGCGCCACGACACTGACATCTAAGGATTGGTGCCAGCGGTGCGGAAAGAGCGCCTCTTCGGGGCGAACCTCTACCGCACGAACAATGACTACTACTGGCACTCCTGGTTTGATTTAGAGCTGGCACGCGCTAGAAAGCTCACTACAACGTATGAACATCCGTTGCAAAACTTCGTGGGCAGAGTTATTCTGCGTCTTCAAGGATCCCACTAATTAGATTAACCCATGCGAAGCCCAACAGCAAGTTGAAACCCCCTTTTCTCCCTGCTCCGGCAGCTCATCCAGTCATGTTTCTGTTGCTTTCTGAGCCATGTACGATTTCATTTCCAGTCATCTCCGCTTGCATTTCGGGCTTCCTTTCTAGGCCATTTCCGCATGTCCGGCCTCGTTTCCAGATTCATTTCTGGCGTCTTTCCCGGTCATTTCCCGCTTCACTGCCTGCCGTGCCTTTATTAATGGCTAGTTCATTTGGGCTTGCACTTTTGGCTTCGTTTCGGCTTGTGTTTCCCATTCATTTCTGGCCCATGTCGATTTCATGTCCGGCGTTTCCACGTTCACTTCTTTCTTCATTTTCAAATGTTCATTTCTGGCCCACGTCAGAATGCTATTCCGTTTCGTTTAGACGTCATTTCCCGTTTCATTTCCGTGTTCATCGCCGGCTGCATTTCTGGTTGTGTTTTGCGAATCTCCGGTCGGCTTCCTGCTCCCGGCTCAGTTTTTTCCTCGTTTCCGCCTGATTTCTGGTTTCCAGCTCCTTGTTTCTTCCTTTCTGGTTTGTTTCCGGTATCTGGCTAGGTTTTTTCCTTCTTTTCCGGCAGCTCATTTCGCACTGTGAGTGTCCGTCTGCAGGGCGCCGCTTTACAAATGCACAGTGATGCTGTTGAGGATTGCGCGGTGGCTGCAGGGCGTTTGGGTACCCAGAGAAGTGTTGGATTAAAGGCCGGGAACCTGCACAATGTCACAAGGATGTCTGTACGGCAGGGGAAGGACGGTAAATTAATAAAGGAAAGAAGCCTGGCTACTAAAGGGGAAACCTGTACACGATTATATACTGCGCAGGACAAGCTGAGATTGCTGTATAGGGGGTGGTGGGGTGTGCAGCGTGGCCCAGGCTGCGCAAACTCTGGGATAACATCTCACTGCCTCCAGAAAAAGCACAAAGCACGCTTCCGCAAGCAGCGCAATGCCATTCGCAAAAGCTTCAGGAGTGGGATCAGCTTTAAAGACAACCTCCATTGACATGTTTCCCGTTTCCGAAAAAGCGTCATTGCACAGGTTTGGAGCTCATTTCCGGTTGTTTGTCCTTTCTGGCTCTTTTTTTCTTCGTTTCTGATGCATTTCCGGCTCCATGCTTCGATCTTCCTTTCTGGCTCATGTACGGCTTCCTTTTTCATTCATGTCCGCTTCATTTCCATTTCTTTTCTTCCTCATGTCCAACTCATTTCCAACATGCTTTTCTTCGTTGCCTGCTCATTTCGATTTTTTTGCATCTCCGATTCATATCCGCTCCTTTTTTCCTCACATTTTGCCCATTACTGTGTTAGTTCCAGCTCGCTTCCGGTTAATTTCTGGCTTTCTTTGGCTTCAAGTCCGGCGACACGTTCTTCATTTCCGGTTCCTTTGCGACTCCTGTTTCTTCATGTCTGCTGCATTTCCTGCTTGTCGTTTTTGAATTTCCGGCTCGTTTCCTTTTCCTTATTGCTTAATTTCCGGCTTCTTTCAGGCTCTTTTTGTGTCCTTCATTTCCGGCTAATTTCCGACTTCTTTTTTTCATTTCCATTCCTGCTCGTTTCCAGCGCATTCCCGGCTCCTTTTTTCATTTCCGGCTCATTCCTGCTCATTTCCGGTTGATTTCTGGGTCCTTTCTTCCTTATTCAAATGTCCGACTCATTCTCCAGCTGCTTTTTGAGCTCATTTCCGGCATCTTTCCAGCTTCACGTTGAGATGTTCATGTCTGCCTTGCTTCCAAGACCAGTTTCATTCATTTCCGCTTTCGCTCTCTCAACTACTTTCCGATGCATGTCTGCCTCCTCTTTTCTTTATTTCTGATGCATTTTGCGGCTTATTTTCGAATTCACTCCAAGCTCATTTCTGGTGCATTTCCAGCCGCTTCTTTCTTCATGTCCTGCTCACTTTCCTCTTCATCTTTCCATTTCCAACTCATTTCCGGTTTCCGGCTCCTTGCTCTTCATTTCTTCATTACCCGTTTCCGACCGGGGGTTCCAATGTCCGCAGGCCCCATCTTTACAGAAACCTAACCATAATGCTGTTGGGAATAAAAAGTAACGGGAAAACAGGAGAAAAGGGAGAAACTCAAGCCCGAAATGCTGCATTTTGATATTGGGCCATGCTCGCTACACCTGCTTGCCAATTCACGAGACACAAGCTTGTGAACCAACAAGTATGCCAGCAGGGGTCACCATCGCACACCACAGCGGCCGGGCCGTTTGCAGCAAAGAACATGGCTGGAAGCGGAGGACAGGCTGCAAGGAAGCTACGAGGCAATCGGCTTGAATCGGCTGCAGCATCACGCCTCCCTGGTGGTGTACGAAGAGGCGTCTATCTAAAGTTGGAGCAACGACGGCAACAGCCGGGGAGCTTCATGTGCTGGCCCGAGACAAGCCTGCAGAATGTTACTCTGATCATTTTGCAGGCAAGAGACAGCAGTGCAACCACGCCGTCAGGTTTGCAGCATGCAACATAGCCTGCAGAGTTGGAGACAAATCAAGAGGCATCATGTTGCCGCAGTGCGTAATGACGAGACCTCTCAGGCCAGTCGCCACAGAAACAGACTGTAGTGACTAGCACAAACATGCAACTTCTCTACGTTCAAACACCCTGCAAAGCAGGTCCGCTACAAAACGAATAGAACAGCGACTTCATGATTATGTTACTCTCCCCCCTTTTGTTGATGCTGGCAGTGCTCGCAGTGCTCTTTTTCCTAAAAGTGTGGCGAATGGTAATCTTCATTGGAGGTGTTCTTTGAATAGGATGGCGTAATGATGGCGTTGCAATAGGATGGTGTGATGATTGTCATGGAGGGATGTTGCGCTGTGATGGAAGGTTGTCGTCAGGTATCGAATGCAGGATGGCATGAGGCGAGGTATCGGATAATATGATGGCGCGAGGTGTGACGTGCTTTTGTTTTGAAATGAACTACACACACAAAAAGCTTCCATAGTGGAATACATTTGCACAAACCCGCACAAAACTTTGACGTTTCAGCCTATGAACAATCTCACCATGTGGAAGGCAACATGTCGCCGCGAGCACTTCTTCATGGAGGAGGCATACAGAAAATTTCCATCAGGAAAGAACTTTACGGTCGCTCAATGAAAAATGACTCCAAGGCACGCTGCTAAAATGCAGAAGAGCGCACACCGACTTGCCAACCTTAGATGCTGAAGGCCCCAGCGCATGTAACACTGTTCTTGACTTCTTGGTCCTGCCTCAGCCTCAATACCATGAGCACTGCGCGAACCAGGCCGTGGGAGCAGGGGCGTTCAAAAGGAGAATTCTCATGCTTCTAGTCCAAATCTCAGCTTTCTAGCAGCGCATATAACCCTATATAAAGTTGAAGGGGCCACACCCAACCTCCGCAAGCCAATGTTTCGACCAGATTGCAGTCCCAGAAGCCACTCTTGCACAGCTCTTCAGGCGATTCCTTGGTCCTTGCCAGCGAAAGCTAGGTACTTTTCTACAGTGTCCTGCAGCAGCAGAAGGCTGCGGCGGCCTTACTACCACAGGTGAGGAAGTGTGTCAAGTGGATACGGCGGATGAGGCTTCATAGGCTTGAAAACGATGTCTTGATTGTTCTGTAATCATTATACAACGTAATGAGGCATGTGGAGGTATGTCTCAAATTATCTTACAAGTTTGAAAGGAAGAAAAGCTTCCACAGATTACTCGTTCGGCACAATTTGCCGTTGAAAGCTCGCGGCAAAGAATGGAATGCCGAGGGCGCACACAAAAAACGCAAGATCTTACACAGAAAGTCCGTGGCAGAAGGGCCAAGAAGGTGAATAAGTGGGCCTCCCCAAAGGCCTCTTTGAAGAAGGCCTCGCCAAAGCCCTAATCCACCCCGAAGGCGAAGGCCAAGGTAGGACCAAAGGCCACAACAAAGGAAGCAGGCCTCATCATGACCAATTTGAGCTGAGCCAAGGAAGGCTCCAACAGAACTGACTGATGTAGAATGCGTTTCAAACTCCAGTCCGAAGCTCATTTTGTCTGAGCCAAGGACGCCCGTCTAATTTTTCTCGGGCTGCAGTGCTCCGTATGTGCAAAAGAGTTGGCAGGTCAGTGGGGAATTTAAGATCGTACTATATCACGCAATCTAGACTGTCATGAGCTGCGGTTACATTCGGCGTGCTCCATCCCCAAGACCACACACGTGGCCCAGTGGGCGGCAAAATGGCAGCAAATAACTACTCCTCTGTTGGGGGACTTCTTTTGGAACCAGTTCCTGCAGGAGGAACCTGGATGTGATGGGAACCGCGCTACGTATGATGTATCTTAGCAACGTCCACATGGATGTTGTTGTCCATGGCGCCAATTTAAACAAAAAAGGCCACCCTAATTACGACGTCGTCACCAAGCCAACAGCCTGGTAGGCAACAAGATGACACAAAAAGATGAAGAGGGTTTATTTCAGTCGTCGTGTCGGACAGTACGGATATCATTAGATGTATCAACCCCATGTAAAGACATTCCCCTATCCGCTACTCAACACCAAACAGCAAACTCTTGCTGCAGAAAGCTGTGGCGCTCCAGAAGAGGGGCAAGGATTGAGCTTCAGCGATCCAAACACTACTTGAAATCATTGTTCTTCTAATCCATGACTGCAGTTTACAATGGTTTTGATAGTGGCAGCCACTACTTCCCAGCTGGGGAAGTAAGATCTTACTGTGCATGTTCTGGGTTTGCGCGAGCGGCTGCCAGTGTCTTGATTACCTAGTGGGCTCGCACTATGGCATGTGCAAAGCAGGCAATGCGCGTACCCATAACCCATACCTGTCAGGTTGTCAATTGCGCTATCGTTTCTGCAGCGATCTAGCACAAGGCTCACTTTCGTTCTTCCCAATTGACATCCCTGGCCTGGTCGCCTGGCTCCATTGATGGTCAGGGTTCTTTGAGGCTGCATCAACCCCTTAGAGAGATGCCTACACCCTAAACCTTAAACCCTAAACCCTAAGCCCTTGGCCCCTATCTAACCCCTATATTTCCATCTTCTTTTTCATTATCCCTCTATATAAGCCCTATCTGATCCCTCTATAACTCATGTCTCCTCCCAAGGCTTAGCGGCTGCGGCTTTGGCTGCGGATGCCACCACTCGAGCCTGAGATGGATAGCCCCAACACAAAACATGCGTTTTTTAAGTGTCCAGCTTGCGTGGCCTCCGCCAGCCCTCTGGTTCCATAATTTCTTGTCCAGCTCACCTGGGATGCACTAAGGTCAGCCTGCCTAAACAAGCCCACATTCTAGCGCTTCCTGGCAGAATCCTTCACAAGGCCACTTCCATCTTCTCTGACGGCATCCCTCTCAGAGAAGCGGCATAACCTCCCTCTCTCCAGGAAACTTTGCGAAATATGTACCGCTCTGCCAAGCGGTCTGAATTGCCGGGGGGTTGTCGGCAGTGCACCAATCCGAGCCAAGGAGACTGTTGCAGATGTCGCTCATCTCCAATTGGTGTTCCCTGTTTGCCTGCAAGCCCGCGCCCTCCCAAAACATCAAAGAATCATGAAGTGTGATTCGCCCAACCTGGTCAGACAGCTCAGATTCCTGAGGCCCTTACAATTCAGTGGTGCCAAGGACTCCTCCATGATTTGATCTGATGCGATACCACGGGCACGCCGCAGAAGGTTGAACTATCTAAGCTAGGCAAGATTGGTGAAGTAGGGCGTGAGGATTCGTTCTTCTGCAATCAAGTCAAAAAAACAGCTTGTAAGCTGTTTAACGATTGTTCTGGTGCATCCCCGATCTTCGTAAGTTCACTTGCAGCGGTACTCTGCTGCTGTTCCACTTAGGCGAAGCCCTTCGAAGTGCACTTCGCCCTGTTGAATGGACTGCAAAGTCGGCGAATTCAGTTGCAACCCCTTTCGAGTAGTGCGCTCACTGCTGTCTGCATCGTCAGCGGCATCTCAGGATCTGGAAGGGCCATCTGTTCATATCTCCTTTGCCTCCTTGGTAGGACTATCCTGACTGCCATCATTATTTACTTGCTCGCACTATTGCGAGAGGTGAGCCACTGCCAGACATTGTGCTCATGCAAAACAGAGCACTTTGTATGGCCGTATCGAGCTCCATGTATCAATTTTGGAAACTCGAGATACAAGGGCAAGATGCGAAGATGTCCCATTGCGAAACCAGTCCCCATGCACAGCTGCAATCGTGATTGAGAACGCAAAGCATTCCAACTGCATCCAGGAGACCGAAGCGCGTTACGCAGCCAAGAAACCAAGATGAGGAATCACCCGTTCCTCTCATGGCTTCTTTGTCAGGATTTTCAGCCGCAGATATGCCAAATAGAAACCAAGGGTAGTGTCAGGATACGTAAGGTACAAAGCCAATCATGCATCCAGTCCTTGTGCAACTGCGAGCAGAATTAAGATGGCCAAAAATTCCAAGTGCTGTCGGAAAGCAATCTCTTGTTGGCCTGCTTCCCAGCACTTCAAAACAATATATCCTGTCGTCTACTCCTCAGCCTCAAGCACATCTTTTTGTCCAACCTGGGCTAGCACATCAAATGCAATTGTCTGGCTGACATATCCAGATGTCCAAGTCTGTCCGATCCTGCATGGTCACACCTCCTTCTCACAAGCCTGATAGAGACCCCCACTCCATAAGATTCTTCGCAAGCCCGAAGCATTTTCATAACTATTCGCACCCTGCCGGGAGAATTTCAACCCCAAAGAAGCATGTACATGAGATGCAGGGCAAATGCGCGCACTGCCAGGTTCAATTCAATGCTTCTAAGACTCAATGCTCCATAGACACAGAGGAAGACAGCCATATCAATATCCCAGCATGCGCTGCAGCTGCTGAATGATCAGATCAATTAGACGCAGGCTATACCGTAGATGCATATTGGAACGCGCGCGGGCTTCTGCACAGAACAAAGAGAAAAACAACCATATTACTGAGGTGCAGGCAGGCAACTGAACTGCAGATCACAGACGTCACACAAGAAACACTAACAATTGATCGAAGCCCTGCGCTTTCTGGAGGACATCGATTCCACCTTCTGGGGATCGTAGCAGGTGAGCTCACGGCTGGTCATGGCTTCCAATCTTCCCAAGCCACGCCTGCACTGGTGAACAATACTTACAGAACAACAGCCAAGGATTTCTGAGACTTGCCTCACACCACAGTTGCATGAAGTGGCCACCCACGCAATCCTGATTCATATCCAGAGCCACGGACGGCAGAGGCGCCACAGGTGTGGGGCCCTTTGAAAACTTTTTAGCAACGAACACGCCGCAACGTACAGGGATTCCGTCCACACTCGAATGGCAAGGCACCCCTCCGCCACAATTGTTCGGGGTATTCCAATTTGAGGGTGTTTGTTCCCTCCCAGAAAGTTCTCTGGGCTCCTTTCTACCAGAAGCCTTGCCTAATCAGAGATCATGATTCTCGGCCACGGCAAGGCATCATTGGGTTGGCGGGGAACGCGTCACCCGATCCGTGTGACTTGTGACAGGAACAAGAATCTGTAACCCACTGCCGCAGCACCAGTCTAACCTGCCGTGGCAGAATCCATGCCTTCTGACCGTGACATGCGTTTCAGCCAGTCGGACGTCAGACGCGCTGTCATTTCCTGGATCGGAACAGTCATTCAAAGCTTTAGGGTTTGGGGTGGCTTATTGGCAGACACATTCCCGGTCCAGGGTTTTTGCTGGGCATGTCTGGTGTTTCAAGATTCGGCGGCCTTGCGTGAAGGATTGAACTTGTATAGGGCTTCCGGGTCCAAAGGGTGCCACGGCCTGGCGAAGGCAGCTAAAAGCAAAAAAGTTGGAGAGACCTCGTCTGTGCAGCACATCCGAAACGCTTGTGGCATGCGCTCCGCGCTCCACTCAACGTTCAGCAGGCGCAAGTCCGGATCGCTAGCAATTGGTAGCGGCACTTGTCCAGGTCCCAAGACGTCGCGCACAGCTAAGTATACACATTCGGCTCATGTTCATGGCCCTGGTTGACGACTTCTGCCACCATCTTGGAACAGTTCATCCACGCAGCCAAGCTGGTCTACCAAGTGCAGTCACAGTTGATTCTCGTCGAAAAGGGCAGCAACGGATCCTGTATGTCATCATAAGGCTAAGAACGCTTAGCACCTGCTCGTTGCACTGCGTCTCAATACCCTGCATCAGGGTCACGATCTTCTCCAAGCGGCGCAGGGCCTGCACACGGCTTTCATTTCCTCCTGGCTTATCCTTGTGCTAGCTCAGCTTGGCTGACTGCTCAGGGTTGCGGGGGTGCAGGGCTTAGGGTTTAGACAGGGTTTTGCCGCTTGTATGACTCAGACAAGGTTTAGGGCTTGGGGTTTGCAAGACCGACACCATTCGTGTTTTGGTTCTAGGCATGCCTAGGGGCGGATGGGGGGAGGGGACGCACAAAGCTGGTCCTGACGAAAACTGCTGCTCTTGCGGCCTGGCCACGCACTACAGGTATCTATCACAGGGTTGGCAGCTCTTGTGCGTGGCGCGTCCCTGGCTCCTGTCTTGCAGCACGGCGCGCCTTGATGTGCGCTGACTTCAGGTCCGCTGCTCCGCATTGGCTGTCGCATATCAAAGAGGCGTCTCGCCCGCGCATCTGAGCTGCATGAACGGTCTGTTGGGAGCCTTCCCTGCTGTTTAGCATTGTCCTGGAAGCTTCAACCTCTGCGTCTGTCTTCCTCAAACTCGGCATCTGCGGCATCTGCAAGGATTGCACGACGAACAATCTGAGACCTGCCCGTTTCAACACACGCTGAATCCTGGATCAACCTGCTGCTTGTGCGGAATGCGCGCCCCGCCTTGCAAGCTCGTTGAGAAACAAAGCGTCTCTCTCTCTCTCTCTCTCTCTCTCTCTCTCTCTCTCTCTCTCTCCTTCCCTCTCTCTTCTGACCATTTCACAAGACGGGAAGCAAACGTTGCGTTCTCAGAAGAAAAAGCCTTGAAGATTGGGAGTTGGCATCCAATGTCCAAAGCGCAGTTCATGGATGCGTGCAAAGTTTTTTGTGGACGCCTATGGGGACTATGCGAGCTACCAAAAGGCACGTGTTTCGGAGCAATCCTGGCAAATGATCTGTCTGCGGTGGTCTGCTGGCCCAAGTCGTGTTTCGGGGTGGCATCTGGACAGGAGAATTTGTGTGAGACATGCATCGGAGTACCCAATTCCAAGATGTGAAGGTTCAGGCGGAACTGCTCCAAGAGATTTGCCCTAAACGGCACGGGCGCAAGGTCGAAGCCCACTTCAGCAATGGCGGCCTCTGATACTCCAAGAATGGTTGAGGAGGACCGACAGCGTATTGTCCGATGCAGCTCATGAGCCAATTCCGCGCGGTGCAACAGACACAGCTCAAGCAGACCTTGGCTAGTCGGAGTCAAGGAGACTGAGAAAGCTACGCAGGGGAGGGCTCAACAATTTTGCAACCAAGCCACAACCCATCCCGTAACTCAACCTTTAACCAGACCCGTCTAGGCTCGGCTTGGCATACAGTGCTGGGCCAGTGCAAGCCATGGGCATGGAGTCATCGTTCACCGCGGTCCGAGTCTTCTGCGACCTGTGATACAGGAAATTTCAAACAACATGGCCATGGGGCAGGAAAGCCATAGGCAGCAGCCAAAGCAGCGCAAACCCTAACGAGCATCCACTGAGCATCCACTCCCCTTCTACTCCTGACCCATGGACAGCCCCTCCCCAAACACCCAAAACATAAGGCTGCCAAAGTGCAAAGCCGCAGCCACCGGCAACCGGACGGCCCACCCAAGCTGTGACACCAAAAAGCTGCAGTACTGACAAGCCTCACTCTTCTTCCTGGGATACGAACTGGGAAATGAGGGGCTTAGACCGTGCAGAAATCAACCTGTAGGATGGGAAAGCCCTCCTGTGAACCTACAGCCGGTCCTGGTATGGAATGCTCATGGCGGAAACTGTCCCCCTGTAGCTGGCACCTTATCTTTCTGAGTTTGCCGGAGGGTTCTAGGTCTCTATGCAGGAACCAGCCCGCAACAATGTAGGATGGAGGGGATGCTGAAACCTGCTAGTAGAAAGAACTCCCACCCCGGCCTTACATGTATTTGACCCACCAGGCACGACCCGCAGGCCCATGGGGCCTCGATCTTACATTCTGGGGTCCCCAAGTCTCATGGAGGTAGGTGGGCCGGTGGGCCAGTCGTTGCTGGCCGGAAATTTTGCAGGCTTGCTTTGATGAAGAGACCATATTCGAAGTGTTTCGGCGCCGCTTAAGAATTTGAGGTCCTTGTTGGAACAGGCATCCCTGCTGCACTTATGTTTGCTAGTTCCTCTTCGAACTTTTGCTTAGGGGCTCAGAAATCTGAAAACAAAGCCTTAGAGCTCCTCGGAAGAGCGCAGTTCCTAGTGGGCCTGAGCACAGAATTTGAGTTCCCAAAAGGAATGCAGTGCCAGGCGGGGCTGAACCCTTAACTGTAGGCTTTTACGGCTTCAAATGGAGCCTTTGAGGAGCCTGAGCTTGCAGGAATGGGTCAGCATCTTTCAAGCTCTAATGCGTTCTGAAGCTACGAACTGTGTAACAATCGAAAGTGGTTCATCTTCCAATAATCATATATAAGAAAATGAGCTGATTCATAAAAAAATGCTTAATGATTCCATCAAGGATCTATATGTGATCATGTCCAGGAATCGCTGCATTTCCTATTCATGTTATTCAAATATCTAGACTACTATTTAGTTTATCTAAAGGAAGGCCTTCTAAGCTAGGATTAGGGTTTCCATTCGTGCTAATACTATTTCAGTTCGCTTAAATGCGACTTTGGCCTTCAGGTCCGGGATTTACAAGGCCTGAGCTCGGGGAATTCAAAGTCTGGGCATTTGAAGCTGCGAGTAATGAATAAACCAGAAGGAAGGGCAGTAACGTGAGATTGCAAAATTACTGGGAGGGTGCCTGGGCACCTCATCAAGAAGCTCCTAACCCTAAGAATGATCGCCCATGCGGGGCAATTTCATAAACATCATCAAGCGGCTATACAAAGCTGGGGAGCCCCGCAACAGCAAGGACGCGTACCCCAAAAAATACGAATGCACTTCCACTGAGCTTTTGACCTCTTGCGGCATCTCCATAGACATCAAGTGCATTTGGCAATAGATGAGCGAATTTGAGGGAAGTTTCTAACGCACTACAAACTTGCATGCGTCTTGCATCTCTCTTGCCCGCTGTACCTATCCAGTGCTCATCTTCTGGAATTCCCTCAAATTCGAGCACTCACCTCCCGCTCAACTCCTTCCATTTGCAGGTGCATGTCTTCTTGAGCTGCGCGGGGCAGCTAGGCGTATGGCCCAAGAGGCCTCAAGAGAAGTCACCAGGCAGAGCATGACACAGGGGCAAAAGGCAGCAAGTGACAACGCCCCCTCAGAGCTGCCAAAGAGGCCGAAAGCACTGAGCACGGCTTTCTGCACCGATGGAGGCGGAGTCTGGCTTTCTGGAGGCGTTTCCCACTCCTAGGGCGGCTGGAGCAGAAACTGCCTAAGTTAATTCGGCATTAGAGTCCTCGCATTCCGCAAGAAAACCCGTCCAGATGTGGAACCAGAAACCTCTGCTTACGCGTTTGGTGCAAGGCATGGCTTGACAGCCTTTCAGATAGGGAGTGGCTCATATTGCTCTCGCGATTCTGTTTGATAGGCATGAGCTGAGTACTCCTGAAAGATCTGAAAGCTTTAGGTGCTGCACAAGCTGATGGAGGCTCAGGGTAGAATGCTCGGAGTGGAACTTGTTCACCAAGGCTCGGCCCACTCGACAAACTTTGAGTTGCACCCGAAGGTGGCTCTGCCCGCCTCATGCTGGAAGTCTTCTGCCATTTGGACCTCAAACTTGCACGAGAAACAGCTTCGCTACACCGGCGCGGAGAACAAAGACTTGACCAGATATTGCAAGCGAGTGGCGAGGACGGTTTTACGGCCATCTTCACCCTGTAGGGAGCACTCCCAATAATTTTTCTCCCAACCTGCATATTGGTGCTAACGGAGAAGCTACTTCAGAGGCTGCCAGCCCTCCTGCCAACTTGAAGGATGCGTCATTTCAGTTCTGGAGGCATCAAATTCAAATAAGTCCCCCAATCCCAGGATCGGCCCTCCGGCGATGCTGGTTCTTGGGTTGGGCCATCTGGTTAACTTGGCGGTGAGTCTTGAATTCGTGCGCTTGTGAACTTGGCTATGCCGATTTTGGAGTCGAATCTTTTGGTCCCTAAACCCTATATGCCCTAAGCCCTAAACCTTTTTTGGCCTAAATCGTATATGTACCCTCGGAGCTCTGGTCAGTGTGCAGGCGTTCTTTCAGTATGGCCTTCGACCGGCTGCGCATGCAACCGTCTGCTCCGCACGTACGCGAAAGACCGGGTGCAAGTGTTCACAACCACCTTCTTGAATGGACAGGTGCAATCAGGGCGTGTCATGTTCCTGTGCCAGAAGAAGGAACCGCATCACACACCAAACAGGTGCATGCATGCAGGTCACCGAAGCTCAAAGTGGTGACGACGGAGCTGCGCGTGCACAAGCCACGGCATTGTGGCTAGCGGACACGGACTGTTGTTTCGGAGTGATCCTTTCGTCAATGATGGAGTCTTCATTACAATAGCGGTGTCGGCGACGTCTTTTGCATGTTGCTAAAAGCCACAGACCTGACTTTCTCTTATTTACCAGAGCGCGCCTGAGTGCACATGTGCTGAAACAGAAAGAACAAGTAGGGACCCCCACACCTCACAGGGAGCTTACTCAAAAGCTGAAGCTCCTCAGGGGGCCTGAGAATCCTCACTGCCAGAAAGGCAAACCTCTTTTAAAAACCTAATTCCAAAAGCACTTTAAAAATGGGGCTTCAGGGCGTCCCACCCTGAAAAAGAACATGGCTGCCAGGGAACAGGTGCTTGCGTTTTGGCCTTTGGGGTCTGCGCCCCAGTCCTCACTCCCATGGCGATGAAGACCATGGATTGCTCCAGTCTGCGCAAACCTGAGTAGGGTCGTGAGCTTACGAACGTGGTGCCAACAAGAGGAAGACTCATGATCGTGCCGACGCCAACTGCGCCCCTAGCAGATTACAATCAAAGCGGCATTCATTCTGAATGCGCTCGCCTTCTGGGCAATCAACGATTTGCAGTCGGACGTCGAACGGCTCGAGAGCGGCTTTCAGAGCCCGGGCC
This sequence comes from Symbiodinium sp. CCMP2592, assembly GCA_905221615.1. Classification (NCBI taxonomy): domain Eukaryota; class Dinophyceae; order Suessiales; family Symbiodiniaceae; genus Symbiodinium; species Symbiodinium sp. CCMP2592. The sequence continues at coordinate 948,834 of CAJNDT010000001.1, forward strand.
ATCTTCACGATGCCCTTCCTGAGTCATTGGTCATGGAAGTGAACATGGCATCAACAAGCTGTGGCACCGGCATGTCAACAGATCTCCGCCAAGAAGCCTGAAGCGGCACGAGATGAACCCGGTCCTGGCACAGCCAGAACTTGTGGAAGACTCTCTATGCTCGCGAAGCACTTTACAAACCGAGTGCAGACCTTCCATCCGGACGCGGGATGTACTTCTTCCCGTGCCACGGGAAGACGCAGGAGACCACCGGTACCGAAAGCGTCCCGAGCCTCAGCCATTTAAGAGAGTAGACTCAGTAGACGAGCTCGCCAGTCTTAGCTGCCTTTACTCTCAGCTCAGGCACAAGATAGCTCGATGGGCAGCATCCAACCAGGCATCCTCGGCAACTCCTACCACCTGTTATTGGTGGAGATACACTCTCTAACCTACTTGCGGTTGTATGCTGGCCGAAGTGCCAAATCCGCTTGGGAGTTGAAACGGATCCCCGTGGACGAAGCAGCTGCTAACCACAATCCTCAGAATCTTTTGCCCCTACTAAATACCCCCCCCCATCATACTACAGTGGTCTCCATTTTCTTTTCCATTCTCCCTATGATAAACCAATCTTCAGATAGGATCCCTTATACATGGTGGGAGCACAGGAAACTGGCAGCCTGCGGCCGCCTGCAGGACGAGCTGCCAAGCGAAAAGGGCAAACATTCCACATAGCTTGTGGCGCAGCAGCGGACCTTCCGAACGAAGAACGAGACGAGAGCAACACTCTACCTCTGCCAAGGTCCAGTGACTGTGTGACTCTGAATCCAGTGCTTGGCCTTGCTCTCGAAGTGGGCACCACGGAGACTCGTGACCTTGGCATCGCCGATACAGATGACATCGTTCATACGCCAGCGTAGCTATTGAAACTATTGCCTATCTTTGAAAGGCGAATCAAATCACGACCGCTTATGAGAACTTCTCGCACATGTGCAGCATGCATGCGTCTCCTAGGCCTCCTGGAAGGATTCTGAAAGTGCCACTTTTAAGTTCTCTCACCTCATCGCGGATGGAAAGGTCTTCAAATTCGCTACTGTATTCGGGCAGGAATAGAATTGAGGCTGCATCGGAATTATTTGTTGCTTCTGTCGTAGTTTCTGGCTGCGCGTGGGCTGTACAAATGCTCACGCTGCCTACCTTTGAGGTCGTGGTTCAGAATTGTCATGAGTTCATGTGTTTCTGATGTTGTTTGTTGGTTGTTTGTCTCGCTGTTTGCGTCTATAGTTTTGCTCGTGATTTCCAGCGAAAACCATAACTAAATGGCGTCAACGCCGTTTTCTTGAATCTCACACAACTGGCTCTGCAAGCAAGGACCAGTGGGACAGAGACAGCCTCAAGCTGTTACCGCTGAAAAGTGCTGTTATTGATGCTGGTTGTTTCATGTATTCTTGTATAACAGGCGTTGGTTCCTTCAAGGTGCTTGCAGTAAACTTCCCTACATGTGAGACTGTGCTACATGTTTCTGCTGTAGTAGTTTGTTGCTTTAGGCGTCTCGCTGTTCTGGTGTTTTGCAAAAAGCGCTATGCTGCAACTGGTTTGCAGTAAGATTGGGAACTGCACTTCAGCAAATCGTATTCAGCGTTTCTTATTCATGCGTGATATGTTGGGTGTTTGAGATCCAAAAGCTGCAAATTCACCAAATTCACCATGTTCTCTCGCCTCAGGCGCCTGCCCAGTAACCCCAATTTATCTGGTCGTAAGCCCAGCAGCCCATACGACAAAGATCTTTAGATGAGCATTGCTTGTTTTGACTTGGGGCGCACAACATTGATTGCTGACCAAGTTTAACAGCACAGGTCAGCCAACGTGTTCGGCAGCAAGTGACCAACATCACAAAAAGAATCAGCCAAGTCATGGCACAGCAGCAGGACGGCCCTATGGATCAACATGTATCTGAACATGTATCTGGGAGTGCTCAGGCTCGTGTTTGCGCATGTTGTCGTTGCATTCGATTCGTCAGTTCTGAGTGCCGGACTATCACCGCCGCCACAATGATCACGAGCACTTGTATGACTGGCTCCACCGTAAAGTGCGCGGCCAAAATGCAGTCCTGCATCTGCATGCCCATGAAACCCATAGTGCAGGGTCTGTCACTTGCCGCCTGCCCTCGCAATCTGAGCCAAGTGTCGTCTGCCGCTTGGCAAACAACCTGCACAGGTCCATTGGCGATGGCGAGCATGATGACGCGAGTGGTGGAGAGTGCTTGAACTTGACGGCTGCCAACAGAGCTGCAAAATCAACAGCGTCAAGTTTGAGTGTCAGGCTTCCGAGAAGCTAATATGAGATCTCTGTATTCTCAGGTACGCAACGAACCAGGTAGAGGGAGTAGCACCCACCCATCACCCACTCGCCCGCCCATCGCCATGAATCTGAATCAGACAGCGCTTCACCACGCATCACTCCGACTCCTGATGGCTAGAGCCGAGAACATCTCCCGGTAGGCCCTGGCGAATTCAGTCAAAAAATTCCAGAACACATCATGGTGGTCTCTGCTCAGTACAGGCATTTTCTTCCGGAACTCCGGGAGCTGTTTACTTCTGCCAAGCTGAGTTGGATGGGTCCACGCATGTACAATATGGCATCCCAGTGCGATTTGTCAGGACGTGGGGCTCCGGGACACTGCTAGAAGCATGAACTATGAGTAACTATGAGAGCATGAGGGTGCTATGACTACGGCCCCCAAACACAAAAACTCTGACAGATTGACTACGACCTGTGAACATGAGCGGACATAAGCGCTACTGCCAGGGGCTGGCCGTGACGTTAATAGACTGCTTCACGACTGCTTCCAACGTCTGTCGCCACTTGCAAGGCCTTGAGCGCGCGAAATAACAGCACATTTAGAGAAAGGGCCAGGCAGGCGGTAGTGCTGCTGCATGAAAAACACGCACTATAAGGGGCACGAAATCAAGATTCTCATGTCTCAGCCATCATGGGCCACTTCTTTTTAACTCACACTCACACAGCATCAACAGCGTTTCCCTGCAGGCATGGCTGCTATCCAGATGCCGCGGCCTGGGGCTTTTGAGGAGGGTACTCATAGGCCGTATGGGGTGCAGGAAAAAATCTGCTGGAGTTGTGCTTGCCTCGGGGGCAAGAATGAATAAGTACTCATGGGTTGCTTGGCGGTTCTGCTATGATAGTGTTTGCCTGCATGCGTTCACTGCTGGAAACTCTGACACATTGAGTGAAAGCTGTTGCAACCGGTAAAGACCAGCCTAAAAGCCCAGAAAAGAAATACAAAAATCGAAGCAAAATAGATTGGTTGATTGTAGACAGACGTGCCCTACACAGGTGGATGATCCTCTGCGGTCTTCAGCTCGGAGCGAGGCCCCGAGCTGGTGAATGTTCAGACAATCTGGAAGCCAAGAGGCCAGGAGCCAGGAAGACCAGGAAGCCAAGAAACCAAGAACGAACCTGAGAAGTCACTAAACTAAGAGGCCACGAGTGTCAGGACGCTCCAGGTCACAGCACGACGTCACACAAAAAAGCGAGGGTACTCCATTGAAAACTTGATTTTCAAGCAATTCGTGAAGATTCTCCACGCAGCAGCGATGTAGAGGCCGCCTTTTAAAGAGGAGCGAAATGTCCGACTTTCGAGACGAAGAAAGAGGATCTATAGAGGCGGCCCCCGAGTCGCGCATGGCGAAGAGAGAAGATATATGGTAGAGATGTCCATGGCTAGAATAAGACAGGATTTCAAGGAATAATTAATTTGTGATCTTTCTGAAATAATTTCTGGCTCATAAAATAGTTCTGAGATATTTGTGACTTTGTTTCTGATATATTTGATAAAATTTGTGATTATTTATGAAATTTTGTGATTTAGAATTGCACATGATGCATCATGAAACTTGCAGGGGACTTCTGATTTTTGTTGGTGCTCGAGAGAGCTTCTTCATGCCAACAGTGGAAGCTGATGTTCCAGGTAGCCACAGCACACAGCCTGTCTGAGCACTCCAAAAGCAGCCCCAAAGGCTCTGATTGTTGCTGCAGTCCCGGCCCTAGCCTTTCTTTCTAGGGGATCCTCAGGTCACCCGTGTCCTTTTTGAGATAATAGACAGACCCCTATACCTGTATTCCTTAATAGGAGTCCCTTTAAAGAAGGTATATGATCGAACTGTCTTTATTGGGGGGAACCCATTTAAAAGGACAAGGGGGCCTCAGGTTAAGGGGCCCGGGTCGAACTGCCCAGCCTAAATCCGCCACGCGGGGGAGCCTGATTCTGGAAAACCGGGATAGGTCGCCAGAGGTGGGCGCCTCTCCCCAAACCACAAACATCACATTTTTCACAAATCTCCCAGCCTCCAGAAAATCGCCCGTAATCACAAATTTGCTGCTAACACAGGATATTTGTGGAAAAAAACATGTGAAAAATTGTCCATTTGCGGATGCCCTGCCCGGAATTTCTGCAAAACATTGTGAATCTGGGGATGCCTCCACCTCAATTTCTGACGTATAGCCAGAATCTTAGGATCCCTCCTCTGGGACGCCCCGACCTCCTCCAGCAGCCACCTTCTCAGACTCATGCCCGAAAGTTTCCCAAAATTAGGGGTACCTTTTTGGGGGTCCCAATAAGAAGGATTATAGTCTTTTGGGGTCTATATTGGGGTCCCCCCATTTTGGGAATCTACCATATCCCGCCAAACAAAATAAAAGCTTAGAGCCAACCAGACCTGAGAGCTTTGGATTCGATCATGGCATGCCCTCACACGAACTACCAGACAATCATGAACTCTACGCTCTGCGAGGCGGCACCACACACACACTGACTGAAGCTGGCGGTCTGACTGTTGCTGTACCAAACTTAATCAGAAATCTTTTCACACAATCCTCAACACCCAGACCCTTCCCGGATCAGAAAATATTTCTATTTCAGAAACCTTCTGCCGCCCAGAAAAGTTATTTGACAATTATTTCACAACTTAAGCATTTTGATTTTGCTTAGCTGCGCTTATTCTCACTCGGACGTCTCCAATATATGGACGCCGGCCCCCAGTCGCGAATCAGCTCATGTGTAACGATCATGCTGTGGTGCGACAAGGGGATTTTACCGGGGGAGGGGGGGGAGTATCAGATCACCTGGCGGTAAACCCCAAAACCCTAAGCCCTAAATCCCCAGGGCGCTCTGATCTGCTACAAAGATCTTGCTCATGCTGAGCTGTTACCCGACACCGCTACACGCCCCCTCCGAGCTGATATCCGCAGGTTCCATTTCACGATAGGGGTTCCTCCCAGGCTTACATTGCGAGGAGTGAGGGCTATACAGCTTTCCCGCTATCATCTCTGTTCACGGCTTCGGGCTTGCAAGCCCACATCTCTTTTCAGGAGTCACGGTTTGCCAGCCAAGTTTTTCTCTTAACGCTCAGGGTGTGCCGGTTATTTCTTGTTTTGTTGTGTTCTTCTGTCTTTCGTTCTTTCTGTCTGTCTTTCCGCCTTTGTGCTGTTCCGTTCTTCTTGCTTACTTTCTTCCTTTCTTTCCCTGCTATGTTCTTTCTTGCTTGCTTGCTTTCTCCTCATTTCGTTCTGCTGCCCAACATATCCAGATCTCTGCAACTGTTGACACTTGTCAAACTCCGCGACGATCTAAGGAGTCCAAAAGCGACGACGGCCATGAGGATGACGATCGCGACCCCCACTGACTGTGGATGTGCAGGCATGCAGTTCGTGTGCAGAGCATGCTGCTCAAAGGCATGGAGTCAGGGCATTCAGGTCCGGTTTGGTCCAGTTGCTAGGGCTCCAGACTCATTTCTCTCAGAATAGCTTAGAGTTGAACAGATTCTTTTCACAGATCAGGTAGCATCTGACAGTTCGTTTCGTGAGAGTTTGCGCTGCCGGGAAAAGGCAGTCGGGTCGGGCATTGAGTTCTTGCCTGCCCAACGGGCAGGTTATGAGCCCAAGTGGTTCGTAACACTGCGCCTCCGCCATGGAATCCGCTGGGTCTGCTGATGAGCCGCAGTACCAGCAGGGGCATGTAAGACCTGATACCCTCTTGAATCCGAACAACCTGGAGGGCTCAGGCGGACCGGAATCCCTTGGAGAGAGGAGTTTTTTCCAGGAGGCTTCCAGAATCATCGATGATGGTGGTAACACTGGTGCTGGACAGAGGACGCCTGAGCAGCAAGCGCGTGATGTGCTGACCGGTGTTGAAGGGCTTGAGCCTGAGTATGAGTTCGAGTCTGTCGAGGGAGTAGCGTCTCCAGAAGGGGATGGTCGAGAGGAGCAGTCTCCCGGGGTCCAGACCGCTGGTCGGGATCAACGACAATTTCAGAATCCTGAAATGGGTCTACAGCCTGGTGTGAATTCTGGAGAGGTCTTGATCAATGGTGTGGTGCCTGATGTGGGTCATGCTTCAGGGGGACAAGGCCGTGAACCTGAAAGGGGCGGAGTTCTTCCGTTGCAAGCTTTGTTTCAAGGCCAGCTGGGACAGCAGTCTGATTCGCAAGGGAGAGTGGAACTCCTGGAACGGCTGGTACACCAACTTATGGATCAGAATGAGCTGCTGAGGCGTGAGATCGGAGATGTGGCTTCGAGGAGCTCAGCTGAGTCGGGCCAGAGCGGTAGAGAGGTTCCTAAGGGAGCTACTGCGATCGGGAAAGCGGGTAGCCGAGTAGAAGATGTAGTTCCTGGTCGCGAGAGTAGTGCAGGCGTAGCAAGGAACACTGAGCCAACCTGGAATCCCAGTTTGGCCCAGGTAGCTGAGGGAAGAGGGTTTGGAGCTCTTGGTCGTAAGGCTAAGCTTGGGAAAGGTATAGGTAATCAGGGTGGTATAGACCTGAATGCCGGCCGCTCCAGAGTCTTCAGTCCGCCGTGGACGTCCTTCCAGCAATCCCGAGATGAAGCTATGCCAGCCGCAATGCCAAGTGCCGGGCCAGGGGATAACGTTCTTCGAGCTTCCGTTCAACAGTCCCGAGATGATGTTATGCCTACTGCAATGCCAAGCGTTGGGCCAGGGGATAAGTTTCTTCAGGCAACCCGTGCCATCCAGAATCTATCCTTGGAAGAAGGTCCAGGTGAGTTGTCTGCTGTGCACCCTTCCTGGTTTCAGGTTGATCTAGATCTTCAGGGGTCGAGGCCTATGGAGGTTGAGGATAGTGTTGGGGTCCAGCCTGCTACGCAGTCAGCTGTGCAGCGGACTCACTCGCGCCAGCAAGATAGGCAAATGTATCCTAGTCCCGAAGGAACTGATCAGGATCCAAGGGTCCAGCCTGTGATGCAGTCAGCTGTGCAGCGGACCCAATCGCGCCAGCGGCAGGATGGAAATGTAGATGGGAGTGGGTTAGCAGGTAGGAAGGTACAGGTTTGGATAAACGGAGTGTTGAGGGAAGGGGTTTATGATCATCAGGGTCAGGTGATCTTGACTCCAGAAGCACCTAAGTACTATGCTCTTGAGAGTAGTGACGTGGTTGCCCCTCCTCCTGTAGAGCCTGAAGGTACATTTGTGCCACCTGCGCTTTCACCTCCGTGCAATGTAGGGAGGCCGCGAAAACCTCAGGGCCCGTGGAGCCCACAAGCAGCGTCTCCATTTCGTACTGCCGATGGTAGTCCTCCACCACCGCCACCACATCCCCCTGTTCCTGTAGATAGGCCGAGTAGGACCGTAAGGAATGCGGAGAGGTCTCCGACTGGTGTAAGGCAGGGATACTCAAGGAAGTTTAGTCGGTCACCTCAGCCGAGTCCTTCCAGGATTGTGCCTCAGTCAGGGTCTCATCCTAATGCGTCACCGGCCACGCCGGGGGGAACGCGACTGCCGCCAGGGCCGCCTCCCAGGACACCTGTAGTGGGCGAAACTCAGGCTGCTCAGGGCAGTGGTCAGGGTGATGGGCTTTTGGAATTTAGTTCAGGGCTGAAAGACTTTGTACCGGGGGATCGTACGTATTGGGAGTTGCCGGTTTTAGCTGCGCCAAGTTCTGAGGTGAACCCAGCCATGCGATGCAACGACTGGATATATAAGATCGGTCCTCTCATGAGCGATCTAGCGCCGAGGGCAAACATTTGGTGGGCGAGGGTTTTGAAGGAATCCCAGGATGCCTATCTGCAGTGGTCGAGTGCCAAACCGTTGGATCGTGCCAAGATTGTCGGGAAGCCAAGTAGCACTCTTCAGGGAGACATGTTCACCAGGATTGAGTCGAGGGGGGTTGCTATGCTCTCTAAAGCCCTCCCTAATGTTGTATATGAACAAGCCCTTTCCAGTCGCAACGTCTCGTGTGTAGGACTGTTGTTTCTCACGCTTAGAATCTATCAACCAGGTGGTCTAAACGAGAGGGCTGAGTTGCTGCGTGGCCTGACATCACTGCAGGTGTTCGATACTGCTGTGTCGGTAGTTGGAGGGCTTCAGAAATGGTTCAGGCATCTGGAGCGGGCTAATACCATGTCGATCTCAGTTCCGGATAGCTCTTTGCTACTGCAAGGCGTGGACAAGAGCGTGCATACCTTGTTGCAGTCTCATCCTGCACTGTCCTTCCGGATGCACAGTGTTCGCATGCAGCTGCAGTTGGATACAGTTCCGACTCATGAGCGCGTGGAAGAGTACGTAACTACTCTCCTAGCTGAGTTTGAACTGTTAGCAGTTGCAATGCCGGATACATCAGCGAAGCGTCCTCGTGTAGCAGCAGTGGATAAAGGAAAGGGTGGAAACAAGTCGTCTGAGAAGGGTTCCGAGGCCCAGGGAACTCCCGAGAAGCCGAAGCCCGAAGCCAAATCCAAGCTTCCATGTCGAGGGTGGGTCACAGATGCCGGGTGTAAGTATGGGAAAACATGTAACTTCTCTCATTCGGCAGATCGCCCAGGGAAATGCTGGACATGCGGAGGGTCACATGCGAAGGCTGAGTGTACAGCTCCGGGAGGGGGTAATGCCCAGAAACCTGCTGCAACAGAGACTCCAAAAGGGAAGGGAAAACCGTCAGGGGGTGAGCCGAAGGGTGGGAAGCCCAACCAGGGTGCACCTAAGGGACCAAAGGGTTCGGGAGGAGCACAGAAGGGAGCTAGTGGGCTTTCTGAAGATGCAATAAAAGAGGCAGCCCAGCTGCTTCAAAGCTTGAGGCTTGCGGCGATCAGGCCATACATTCGTTCTGCGACGGAAGTGCTCTGTAAAGCTCAACAAGGCGAGCCGCGTGGTCTGATAGATGGCGGTGCCACTGCATGTTTAAGGACAGCTCTGAGTCATGAAATGGAGATGCCAAGTGTTGTAGTCCGACTAGCATGTGGCGAATGCTCGCTGTTGGTAAATCCCCAAGGAACGCTTTTGAGCAAGACGTTTGTGAGTCCGATCCTTTCTGTTCGGGCGTTGCTAGCTCTTGGCTACAAGGTGGAGTGGGATTCTTCTCGTTGTAGAATTTGGCATCCTTCGCGGGGTGTATTGGATACGGATGTTAGCACTGGTTGCCCGGAAATCTCTGAGCAGAAGGCCTTGGAACTTATCGGGGAATATGAGGCTTTGGTGCAGCGCGGGGAGAGTCGTTGTGCACGACTGCACTGTTTGATGAAGGATTTAGCTGGATTGAGTAATGCTGAGCTTGCTGATGTGATTGTTCGTCGGGATGTGCACTCAGACGCAGCTGTAAAGAAGCTGGTTGAGAAAGTGTTTGGGGATACGCCTAGTGATTTGAGGGAGCAGGCGGTTGCATCTGTGCAAGATCCAGCTGGTGAGTCTTTCACATGGAACAGAAGGATGCGGAGGAAGTTTGAGCGTGCGAAAGGCCTAGTTGTTCATCTGTTCTGTGGTGAGGGCAGAAAGGCTTTTGATCGAGTGTCCGAGAAACACGGGCTAATCCATGTGCCGGTTGACACAGCCGAAGACCTGTTGGCGGAAGGTACCTATCAGTATTTGCTCAGGCAGGCTGCTAAAGGAAGAGTTCGTGCAGTTATCGGAGCCCCTCCTGGCAGGACATTTGCGCCGTGTCGGTACTCAGTAGGTGAGCAAGGCTCAGGTGTGAAGCCTCTTCGAGTAAGGGGGGAGAGTCTTGGTGAATACGGTGTTGGGGAGTTGACATGTCAAGAGCTGGCACAACGCAGGATAGATGACGTGTTGATGATGAGGATGATGGTGCTGATGCTGGTGGCGCAGGGTTCGAATGAGGCTCTGAAGGAGCCGACCCCACACTGCCTGGTGGAACATCCTGAGGACCCTGAGGATGGGGGTATGGTAGGTGTTGCCCTGAGGGAGCAGACGAAACCTGAGCTCGGGTACGCGTCGTTCTGGGCCACACCAGAGTGGCAAGCGATATCAAAGGAGTTGCAGCTGTCACCTACCTCCTTTCATCAAGGACCATTGGGGCACCAGAAGGTAAGGCCAACCACCATTTATACAAACATGTATCCGGATCCTTTGCTTGTGGACTGTTGGGATGATGGGTTCCAGTCTCGTCCGAAGGTCGGGGGTAAGGGGTTGTCTTGGTCTCAGTGGAGCCCAGGGCTTTGGATTGCTGTGACTAACATGTTGGCGAGAGCACTTGCGGAGCAGGTGCCGAAGGGACTCAGAGCGATGGATTCTGGTTTCATAGAGCACCTTCGCAATAATCACACGCCATTTCGCAGAGATTGCAAGCAGTGCATTCGCGGCGGGGCCAGACACAAGCAGCATAGGAAAGTCCTTGCCCCACAGGGTTGGTGCATGAGTATAGATACGGCCGGACCATTTCCAAAGGGGCTAGATGAGAATACCACCGCTGCCAAATACCTGATTGTTGCAGTTCTGTCAGTTCCTATTCTGTCGGTAAAAGGGGAAAGTGTGGATGAACCGGCGGATAGGGACCCACAGCTTGATCTTCAAGAGTTTGCGGAATCTCTAGATGATCGTGAATGGTTTGTAGAAAGGGGTATGGAACTGGAGGAACCACTCCCTGAGCCTACACATCGTGAAATTACTGAGTCGAAGGACTCCTGGGCTACATGGGAGGCAGTAGTTCGGAAAAGTAGAAAGGATTGGTTAGAAGAAGCCAAAACTCAGTTTCTTCCGAAAGTGGAGATGATAGACTTCGTATACACTGAAGCTGTGGATTCGAAGAAGCAACAAGTCGTTGCAGGTGCCATTAGCCGTATGTACGCACGAGCAATATCAGACGGGTTGAGCGTCCAACGTATCCATACGGACAGGGGAAAGGAGTACCGGAACTCTGCATTGGATGCCTTCTGTCAAAAGCTCGGAGTTCATCATACATATGCAATGGCAGAGGAACACCAGACCAATGGTCGCGCGGAGGGGGCTATATTGAAGATCAAAAATCGAACGAGGGCGATCCTCGAAGGATCAGGGCAAGATGATCTTTCAGAGTGGCCATTGGCGGCGAAATTGGCGTCGTATCACTTGAGATCTGAAGCTCGCAAGAAGTTGCGGATGCCGTGTGAGCCGACAGTACCCTTCAATACGGAAGTTGAAGTCTTGCAGAGGTCGTGGCGGCGTGGAGTTTGGAGTTCGAGAACTACCACGGCTGTCACAAAATGTCCCTCTTCGGAAACTTCGAGGGGGTGGGTGGTGAAAACGGCCGAGGGCCAGCTGTTCACCACCAGCAGGCTTTTCCCTTCCATGGATGGCAACAGGATACGATTTAAATACGAAGGTACCCCATTGGATTTGGATGCACCGTCAGTTAGGATCCGAGAGAAGGGCAGGGTTCGTAAGCTTGGCTCTTCAGTGGATGGTGTTGTGTCTAAGAATCCAGCAGAGCGTTTGGCAAGGTCCTTGTATGAAGCAGGCAGTTGGGAGCCAAAGGACGTGGCGTCCCTTGCAGTTGCCATGTCGAAGCACGTGACTTCCAATAGTAGGGCTGTGGTCAAGGATGAGTTTGAGGCAAGGAAACTTGAGTGCAATTTCATGAGTGGTGCTTTTACGTTCAGCGGGATGACTGGGGTTCGTAGTGACACGTCTGATTTCCCATGGATTACTCGGTATCTGTGTGGCTATCTGGCCAAGCATTCTGATGAGCCGTTTGCGGGAGTGGGTTTGGCATTGAACACTGATCATGTGCTACACCGAGATTTGCACAATCAAAGGGAGGTTGCTAACATTGTCCTGCCCATTGTTACTTCCGGGGGAGGCTTGTGGATTCAGAGTCGCACAGGACTTGATCCAGTGGCTCCGACACCAGGAGTTACGGAGTCTAGGATGCTGGAAAATGGGACTGAGGTTCAGGGTCGCACTTATGTGTATGAGTCACACAAGCCGGTCGTGTTCCATCCTCATGTATGGCACGAGTCCAAGAAGGGTGATGGGCCTCAGCTCCTACTGTTTGGGTTCACAGCTCGCCATCTGCACAAACTAAAAGAGCCTGAGAGGAAGCGACTATGGGAAACGGGATTCACGTATTTGCCGGGAACCAAATCAGAGTACTGGGGCTTCAAGACGTCTTCAAACACTTTGGTTCGGTATCATCCTGTCCCTCGTCGTCAGATGTTTGTCCCGTCGGATCAAGATTGGCTTCCGTTTCCGCGGTCGTGCTTCGGAGACTTGAGATTGTGCCTGCAACAGTTTCAGGGCCAAGAACCGGTTCGCTCATTCCAGTGCTGGCGCAAGGGCCGAGGCCGGGCGCCGGCCAGTAAATGGACGGGGTGGTCTGCTTTCCCTTTGCATCTCAGTGACCCAGACAACGGTCGGTCTGGGGGGGGGGATCCTCCTGAGGCAAATTTCGATGCAAATTTCGATGCAAATTCTGAGGTTAAGATTGGGGCAAAAGCAAGCTTCAAGCGAGGTGAACCTGGGGATGGGAACCAAGGCTGTGGCACTAAAGACTCAGTGCTAGGGTCTGGCAAGGTCTCAGGGGTGATGTCTGAAAGGAACTTAGCCGCTTCAACGCCAGGGGTGGTAGAGGTTCCACATGAGGGTGAAAGGTTGTCGATGGTTTGGTGTCCGGCATGTGATGCAGTCGGGTGGGCAGCGGACTCAATCGCGCCACCACAAGCTACAGGCTGTATGCAGGCTGCCAATGGGGAGCAGCCGCAGGGATACAAAACGGATCAGGCAACAAGTAGCTGTATAGGTTCCCCTGAGTTAGTGCCGCAACCGGCCAGACAGCGAGGAAGGAGTCCACAAGGTGTATGTGAAACTGGGACTGTGAAATCTGGTGCAGGTACAACAGGTAGAAGCCGTGCTAGAGGGAACCATGAGTCATCAGGTCTGCGGAGGGACATTTCGCCAGCTCCGCTTTGTAGCTGGGGGGTTAGATTTGCTTCGAGATTTCGGTTGAAGAGCGTGCGGAAGGTGTTGAACGAGAGTTGTGGCTCAGGGTTGATTGGCGACACGGGCGAGGCTTCAGGAGGGAATTGCTCTCGGGGGGGAAGTTGTACGGGATCGCCTGTAATGCAGTCAGCTGTGCAGCGGACTCAATCGCGCCAGCAAGATAGGCAAACTTGCATTGGCGAAAATCTTCTTGTGAAAGGTCTTGAGATTCTTCCACCTCCGCGACCCAAGGCTACTGTTAGCGAAGAGTTTCCTGAGTGGTGTCCAGCTGGTGTGTACATAGCTTGCCTTGTTGCGGAACTTCGGGCGCTTTACATGAAGCTTCAAGGTGATGAGGCGGATACCTGCTCAGGTGAGGCTCAAAAGGGCCATGGGGAAGTGGATGCTTCGGTTTCTGGTGAAGCTGTAGGGTGCTCAGACTTTGAGTGGGATGATGACTCTCAGGATGTCAAGATGTACCAGGTGCCAGATTGCATCAAACCACTGCGTCCATGTCATTCGTCGGATGTTGGGGATAGCTGCTACACACTGGAGCGAGTGGATTGGCCTATGTGTGTCAACGTAGCTGATGAGATGCAGGAGTTGGCTGAGGTGCATAGGGCCATGTGCAGCTTGTTGGATGGGCAGTCTGAGGAAGTAGATGGCCAGTGTTGCAGTTGTGAGGCTCAGTGGCTTGACGAAGTTCAGGGTTTGGAGCAAGAGCTTCAGAGGATGAAGGGATTAGAAGATAGTCTGCTGTTGTCCTCCGAGGGTCCAATTCTTAAAAGTATTGAACTGTGTGTGGACAATGAGGTGGAGGCTGAGGCCTGCCAGTTAGACAGGAAGAGCGAGGAGTGCATGCTGGGATCCGGGAGTCTAAAGGCTGTTCAAATGGACGATGATGATCCACCACCTCTTCAGTCGAAGATTGTAGCGCAGGACCAGGTTCGACGTGAGCTTGGTAAGTGGCGTGGATCTATGGGGGAGGAAGTAGAGTCGTTAGTTCAGAAGACTGAAGCAGTTGAAGACTTGACAGACGACCAGTATCACAAGCTGGTGGCGGATCCAGGCGTGCATGTGGAACTGATTCCAGGAAAAATGGTGTATGTTTGGAAATCCACTGGACGTCGTAGGGCGAGAATGGTGGGATGTGGCAACTTCTGTGACAACGATGGCAGCACTCAGAAGGCAGATCTTTTTGCGAGTGGGGCTGGTGCGGAGTCCATTCGAATGATGATCCGCAAGTGTACTCTGGAACCATCTTGGCATCTGGTCTCGGTTGATGTGAAAACAGCTTTTCTCCAGGCGCCGCTTATGGAAATGCAGAAGGATGGTAAGGAGAAGGTCACAGTCGTTAAAGTTCCGAGCATATTAAGGGAAGCGGGTGTTACTGCTACCAAGTACTGGAAAGTCAAGAAAGCTCTTTATGGTCTGAACTCGGCGCCGCGCTCGTGGAGCCTTCATAGAGACCGGGTGATGACGGATCTTCGGATTGAGTATGGTGATGGCATCTTGAGGCTTCGAAAGCTAAAGGAGGACGCCAATCTCTGGCAGATTCTCAAGTATCCACGGGAGGGCAGAGATCCTGAGAAGGAAGCCGGTGAAGCAGGAGGACAGTGCCTCGGGATTATAGCCTTGTACGTGGACGATATCTTAGTTGCGTCGGAAAAGGACGTTGCCCAAGCTGTAGTTCGCGGACTGGAATCAAATTGGGAATTGTCAACCCCGGACTGGGTGTCGGAGGAAGGAGATTGCTTGAAGTTTGCAGGCTTCGAGCTGGAAAAAACCAGTCAAGGGATTCGTCTTCATCAGGAGAGCTACACCAAGGATATCCTAGAACAGTACCAAGACACAATCCCGGGTGTGGAACGTACACCAGCTGTCAAGACTGTTGAAAGTGAGGAACCGGTGGATCGTTCGGAACAGCTGGAGTGGACGAAACGTGCACAATCATTGATTGGACAGTTGCTCTGGCTTGCGGGGAGGACCCGTCCTGACATTGCTTATGCTGTGAATCTTGCTGCTCAGAGGATAGTGCCATCTCCGGGTGAGGCGGTTGCTCGCGCAGAACACTTGATCAGGTACCTTAGGCATGCTCCAGGAGTCGGTCTTCATTATGTGCCACCAACAGGACAGTGTGGAAGGTGGGACCAGCTTAAGTTTCAGGAGACGAGGACAAGTCTAGAAGCATACTCGGATGCCTCTTTCGCTGCGGATGAGAAAAGCCGTAGTTACGGCTGTATTCAGCTGTGTTGGGGAGGAGCGCTGATATTCTGGGCCTCGTGCAGGCAGACTCTCATAGCGTCCCATACTGCTGAAAGCGAATTGTACTCGTTGGCAGAAGCGCACTTGTTGGGGAAGGCCATGAGACCAACGGTCGCAGCTCTGATGAACGCTCAAGAGGACCAGGTGGATTGCAGGTTATACTGTGATAATTCTGCGGCAATTCAATTGTGTGTTCTGGAATCAGGGTCGTGGCGTACACGCCATTTGCGATTGCGCGGTGCGGTGGTTCGACAGGACTTAGAAAACGACTCCTGGAAGTTAGCGCATCTAGATGGGGCTTACATGCCAGCGGACCTGGGGACAAAAGCAGTAGGACCCGCGAGACTGGAAGACTTGATTAGGGTGTGTGGGTTATGGGCTCCTCATCTTGAACTGTCGAATGATCCGCCTAGGCCTCAAGTAGCTGCAATGCAAGGAACTCCTAGTGATGTGTCGAAGGCGCTGTTAGCACTGTTGGTGCTGCTGCAAATCTCGGCTGTCAAAGCGGAATCAGTCTACGCAGGGATGGATGATCTAGTGACCTTGTGGCGAAGCTTCATTGTTGGGTTCGGGATAGGCTGTGGGTGGATGCTTGCGTCCAGATTGGGTAGGTTGCTCGATCGATGTTGTCGCAGGCGCCCAGTAGTCATGGAGTTCCGAGGACCCCCAGTAGGGACCAGTGGTGTTGAAGGATGGACTCAAACTGAAGGGTCAGAGGTTCAGAGCCGCTTGGAAGCGGGGGAGCGTGGGACCCAGGCTGCACAGCACGTCGGATTGGGGGTTCCTTCAGGGTTGATTGAGAGGGATGTGGGAGAATCTACATGTTACGAGGACTTCTGCGAGAGGGCTTTTCCGGAACTTCAGGGTTTGTCTAGAGGGTCGGGTGACATTGTGGGTTCAAGTGAAGCGTTGGAGGTGCTGCCAGGACCAGTAGACAGAAGTGGATCACCGGAGGTGAGGTTTCCTAGCGGACAAGGACAGTATGACGCAGCGAGTGCATATGCTACGGCTTCAGATATGGAACCACTGTATGTGCAGAGGCCTGTAGGGTTTCCGCCTGGTGACATGATAGAGTTGGCTCGTGCTCCCACGGTTCCGTTGCCTCCTAACTATCCTTACCCTGAGAACTTTGGCAATCGTTTTGTGTATGCCGACGATGAAGTTGAGCTAGGTGAAGATTCGGATAGCGGTGACGAAGCCAGTTCAATAGGTCAGTGGACTACAGATTCAGGCATGCCTAGGGGTCGCGGCTCAAGTTCTGCAGGATCGCAGGGCACCGGCAGGAGCCTGACGGCAGTGAGCCTTGCTGCTTCGGTCCAGTCGGCTCAAGCTTGGCAGGACGCTGCTCAGGAATCTGATGGGACTATGGAACTTTGGCTGTTGCTGGGTATGATTTCTGTAGGCTGCATTTTGGTTGGGGCTGTAGGCGCTATTGGGTGCATGTGGTTGTGCAAGTGCAATACCCACAGGCATCAGATTTCAGCTGAATGTACTCCCACTACTCCTACAACTCAAGGGCAGAAGGTTGCTGAGAAGAGCAGTTATTCTGACCGGCATGTTTCGGAAGGGCCTCTTCAATTTTCGCCAGTTGTGAATGTGACTGTTCGGACACAGTTTCAGGGAGAAGATTGTGCTCAGCATGAGAGGGTTGAGGTTTTGAAAAGAAGCTCCGAAGATGATATCAAGGAGGGCTTGCGTCAGAGGGGACAGCAGAAAACATGTGAATCCACTGTAGGCCCCCCTAAAGGTTTAGAGCCTCATAGGACCCGTGTTGAAGTCTCCGCGATGGAGTCTGCGCAATCCCGTGTAGGCCCCCCTAAAGGTTTAGGGCCCCATAGGACCTGTGCGGAAGCCTCTGCGGAGAGGCCTGTGCAATTCCCTGTAGGCCCCCCTAAGGGTTTAGATCTCAGTAGGACCCGTGCTGAAGCATCGGAAGTTGAGCCGGTGCAAGCCCCGGTAGGCCCCCCTACGGGTTTAGGATCCCATAGGACCTTTGTGAAGGCACCCGAAGTGGAGCCAGGAGTTTCCCAAGTAGGACCTTGTGGTTTAGGACTCCCGAGTATCCCTACAGGGTCTAGTGATAAAGTTGAAAGGCCCAGCGGGTCAAGTGGCGACGCTCAGTTCGATGTTCAGGTCAGTGGGTCTGGTAGAGATCTAGATCAAGAGCGTCCAATTGTGCGAGCAGATGGGTTTGTTGAGTATCCCACACGCGCGGGGTCTCGAATTATGATCGATAGGATTATCCGACCTCGCGGGTTCAAGAAGATGGACATTCATAGTTGCAGTGCAGATGAGCCGGGGGTCAATGTGATCTTCACGAAGAACGGAGATTGCTTTCACAGGTCTCTGGAGTGTCCAGCAGCTAGCAAGTCTTCGGACATTCGCAGGCGTCAGACTTGTTTTGTATGCAACAGAGGGGAGGGATTTCCAAAGCAAGATACGATCTACTTTAATCGCTGGGGAAAAAGGGTTCATGTGAGCCGTGACTGCCCTGCTTTGGACCCTCACCAAGAGGTTTGTGCTCGCCGCAGGTGTAAGTTCTGTGGAAGCCAGTGAGGCTTTGAAAACATGGACAGCAGTGCGCGAAGCACCCCATGCTTCAGGGCATTTTGTCCTGCACAACAGCATGGAACGAAGCAAATGTTCGTTGGGGGAGTGACTGTGGATGTGCAGGCATGCAGTTCGTGTGCAGAGCATGCTGCTCAAAGGCATGGAGTCAGGGCATTCAGGTCCGGTTTGGTCCAGTTGCTAGGGCTCCAGACTCATTTCTCTCAGAATAGCTTAGAGTTGAACAGATTCTTTTCACAGATCAGGTAGCATCTGACAGTTCGTTTCGTGAGAGTTTGCGCTGCCGGGAAAAGGCAGTCGGGTCGGGCATTGAGTTCTTGCCTGCCCAACGGGCACCCACGATTCCTGTGATCGTCCACATTTGGCTAGTGGAATATGTCTTTCGAATATGATTGACATTTTGATTTGTTGATAGGCATCCCCGACTCATCTGGCACTCATCCTGCACCCGACCCTTCAACAATTTCACGAGTGCAATTCAACTGCTGTTGCACGGAAACATCCACTCGATGTCGCTCCATTATGCTGCACCCACGGGCCTACAAACACTCACTAAAAGAAACCCCTGCGGAGTCGCTGACACGCGGTCATTGCAAAACCCGGAAATCTTTCGGTATTCAAAGGCACAGTCACGGGTGACGAGGTACGAAGTGCGGCTGAATGAGTTCATGAGCATCAACGGTATTCAGAAAAGGAATTCAGCGGTTGCAAAGTACGGAGATGATGTAGAAGCGTGTGTAAATGCAGAGCCTGGAGAACGACAGCAGGAAATGCGACGTCTTTGGGAGAATGAGCTTGGGCCGGAAGCGGAAAAAGCTGGAATGATGAAAGAAATGGGATCAATAAGAGCTTCGATTTGTACGATGAGGTTCCGACTGCTCAATGCTCCCAAGAACAGATTGACAGCGCTTTGGATGGCCGGTGGGTGAAAGTGTGGAGGTGTTTGCCAAACACTGCAAAAATGGATGATGATGCATTGTTCGCATCGGCCCCGTCGTTGGTGACAATGAGAACCCTTCTAGCAGTGTCTTTGGTAAGAAACTGGGGTGTCACGCTGTGTGATGTGTGTACTGCTTTCCTGAATGCATTGTTTGCGGAGGAAAAATCTACGTTTGAGCGCCGGTAGAATTTTGCCGAATGGAGGCATCTTAAGGACTGCGTCAATCACCGAAGCTTTGGCAAGAACACTTTGCTGAAGCAACGCGTGAAATGAAATGCAAACGGTGCAAACGTGATCCGAACTTGTACGTGCATGATAGTGGTGAATTCTACGTCCTTGCATATGTTGATGGCTTGGTGAGTATGGAAGCAAGGAGATGCGTGAAGCATTCATCAAGGAATTGTCCAATCGAGTGCTTCTGCAACTGACTGGAGAACTGGCGGAGGGAAGTGAGCACAGTTTCCTTTGTCGAAGACTGAAGTACAATGGCAAATCCATTGATGTGTTAATGTTGCCCTTGTACATTGATACTCTGCTCGATTGTATGGAATGCAGTAGGCAAAATGTGTCAATACCACTGGATCCGCGACTATGGCAGGACAGTGAGTGAACAGCCACTGCGCAAAGCTCATAAGCTTTGCCGGACTGCGATTGGAAAGCCACTGCGGCTTGCACGGATTCGTGGTGACATTTGGTACGCGATGAAAGAATTGAGTCGTGATGTCACTGCGCTGACAGAGCAAAGCTTGGCCAAATTGAAGCATCTATTGCGATACGAATGGTACGCGACAGGCTCTGTTGAGACTGAGGCCTTACAGCCAGATTGCTAATGGTCAATGTGCATTGGACATCCGTGACTCGGATTGGGCCGGATGCAACAGGACAAGAAAGAGCGTGAGTGGCTCGACTGGGAGTGTCCTTGATTGTTGCATAATGGCCACTTCCAGGACCCCAGGTACATTGGCATTCAGTTCAGGTGAAGCTGAATTGTATGCGATTGGTCAAGTTTTTTCGGACGGATTGTTTGCGTGTTCACTTGGAGTTCGAATGGCCAAGAAAGTGAATCTTGTAGTGCGCACGGACAGCACTGCAGGGAGGTCAATGGCGAGTCGATCTGGCACTGGTGAGAAAACTAAGCATGCTGGATCGAGGTTTTTGTGCATGCAGGGTTTGATTGCTACTGTAACGATTTGTTGAAAACTTTGAAAATGAATACTGAATTGAAATATGTTGATATTCTTACCAAATATGTTTCGATTGAGAAATTGAATACACTCAGGTCTGGTGTTGGGGACATCGGACGGTTATCATCAACTGGTTTTCGAATGGGATTGGTTCGGTGGTGTCCGCAACAGATGCTGTTGATGTCAAACGCCTGCCTGGAATGCGAAGGCTTAGGAAATGAGATTGCCAGAGTGAGACCGATTGATTGCATCTCGTTTTGCAAATGTTTCGCGACTGCGAATGTAGTTACGTCTCAAAGAGCACAGATTGGAGGATTGTTGTTTTTCAATGTGTTAGTTTTCGAGGATTGAAGACCAAAGGTCCAAACAGGCCCGAATGCAAACAGGTGATTGCAAGGAATGCACGCGCAAACCACATTGCAACATACATTGATTGTAGGATTCCCATGTGGAGGGCTGCATGCACACTGTCCTCCTCAAGAGTTCTTAAGGGCTGCTAAGATTTGACCTTGCAGACTGAAGTGTGAATGAATTTTTTTTGGCGGACTGCAAGTAAAATTGCCTTAGGAGCGGGACTGCTTTAGGAGTGCATTGCATTAGGACCGATTTCTCCAGAATGTTTTGCATGTTCTGTTTAGGACTGATTTGAATGATCAGTCATTTTTTCTCCAATGTTTTCTGCTGTCTTGACTGGTCAATCCTGAGTGCCTAAACTACAGTCAAGGGCCTTAGTCACATCAGTTTTGGCTTCCACTCAATATCCCCTGCGAACGGATCGATGCGACATGGCCACATCATGGACACATCACCTATCGGTTTACTCTGCGGAGAACGATAAAAGATACAATTCTTCGTGAAAGCAAAATGCCCTAAAACCCTGAGAGCTAGATAGGATCTGTAAGTGGACCCATCGTTTTAATTGGATTTTGCGGTTCATCCTTGATAACGGCTGGGAATTTCCATCAGAGGGCTCGTGTTCGCATATAGGTTTTCTATGGGGATTCAGAGTTTCAGCTACGATTTTCTAGGTCATCATTGGTAGCAGCTGGGACTTTTTTAATCCAGGGGCTCGTGTTGGTAGGAATGAAATTTGCCCGTGGGTGAACACTGTGAGGGAATGGTACCGCTGGCAGACTGGTGCCCACACGATGAGCGGCCATGGTCCCATGATTCTAGTTGCCCTCGCAATGGCAAGAGCTGCAGAGATTGTGAGTGAACGCTCCGCTTGGGATTAGCACTATGATCCTGAGTATGCTGAGGGTATGGCATGAAATGGCGACTGCGATTGCCTCCTCAACAATGACTACCTTCTTCACCCAATGACAATGAGCGGCAACATGTTGAGATTGCATTCAGGAAGCTGTGAATCCAATGCTTTAATCTGGATTGCGTATCTGGCGGGGTGGCTGATTGGTGCCACTATAGGAATTTGGAAAGTTATTGAAGCGACTCCTCAGTGCATGTGATGTGCAGACTGTGTGGAATGATGAAAGGTCTGCAATGGCTTTTCTGGGATTCATTGTTCAATGTTTCCACTGACACTGAAATTGCAGATGGCGGATTGTCAATGCAGACTGCAGATGAGTTTGTTTGACTTTTGAATGCAGTATCCATGTTGCTGTCAGGGCTCCGGAATGCTGGCTTGACTGTTTCCTCCGATTGCAGATGAGACTGACCGCCTTCGCCTTGCGTTTTGTATAGTGCCGGATCGTGAAGTATGAATGCATGCAGTGTCCAGCATACATGAAGGATTGAACGACTGCCTCAACATGTTGTTTGTGAGTTGTTTGAGTGAGGGATGTGAGTGAAGCTTTGTTGGTTGAAATTTGATTGGTCAACATTTTGAATGATGAATGCTGACCTTGTTGATTGGCAATGTGAATCATGACTGAAGGTCTGATTCAAGGTACCTCGTTAGATGACACTGTTCCCACATTGGCCAGGACTGTATGCCTCATGCTGAGCACACATGAATGACACCGAATGGTATTTGGCTTCGGACTGGGTTGCTGTCACACTGGACTGCGCAAGGGATTAATCAAGCTTGCTGTGACTGTGGAGAGTGACTGACTGATCAACTGTATTTGGACAGGTTGATCTTGCACATTGGGATTCTTGAATTTCAGCGGTGGTGGTGGTGGTGGTGGTGGTGGTGGTGGTGGTGGTGGTGGTGGTGGAGGTGGTGGTGGTGGTGGTGGTGGTGGTGGTGGTGGTGGTGGTGGAAGTGGTGGTGGAAGTGGTGGTGGAAGTGGTGGTGGAAGTGGTGGTGGAAGTGGTGGTGAAGGTGGTGGAGGTGGTGGTGGTGGTGGTGGTGATGGTGGTGATGGTGGTGATGGTGGTGGTGGTGGTGATGGTGGTGATGGTGGTGATGGTGGTGATGGTGGTGATGGTGGTGATGGTGGTGGTGGTGGTGGTGGTGGTGGTGGTGGTGGTGGTGTTGGTGGTGTTGGTGGTGGCGGTGGTTGTGGTGGTGGTGGTTGTGGTGATGGTGGTGATGGTGGTGATGGTGGTGATGGTGGTGATGGTGGTGATGGTGGTGATGGTGGTGATGGTGGTGGTGGTGGTGGTGGTGGTGTTGATGGTGTTGGTGGTGGCGGTGGTTGTGGTGGTGGTGGTTGTGGTGATGGTGGTGATGGTGGTGATGGTGGTGATGGTGGTGATGGTGGTGGTGGTGGTAGTGGCGGCGGCAGCAGCAGCGGCGGCGGTTGGTGTGCAAACATGCGCAAACGTTTTCATCGGGAGCAAAACAGAGGGCAAGAAAGAGCGTGAGCAGAGGGATATTTCGAAAGGGCAACAGGTCTGAACAAAACTCTTTTTAGCTGTTTGCGTAAGCGTACCCTGTCATTATTTAGGAAGCAATGTCCAAGTTTACTCCCCGTCATAGCCAGTCTCACGAGCTGTTTGCATAATGCAAGTAGCAGCATAACCATGCCTTACGTCTATACTATACAGCACAATCATACGCCACAGTCCACATGCTAAAGCGCTACACATGTGGGGGAGTGAGGCCATAGCCCAACTGACTTTGTACATTCTTCCAAGACCCGAGAACTTGGGAACTTGGCGAAGTAGGCCGCGTACATCCTGAGTGCACATGTGCGACACATGCAGATCCGTTATGTCCCATGCTTCGCGCAGCTGCATCAGCAAACGAAATCTCAAAGGCTAGATGCTGCGCGACGCAAAGCTTGCGGATTTTCGTTCGCCATCATCTTGCCTGCATCTGGATGCTGATCGAGTTGCGCAACATATAGCATCAGATTTCGTGAGCGTGGCATCTTTTGGCGCCAGTGCCCAGAAGCTGCTGGCCAGGCGATGTCCATTCTCTATGCGCTGGTTGTCAGCTTCTCTCGTGCGAGCCATACAGAACGACTCCAGCAAGTTCCGCTAATGGGACCGTACCCTCGTGTGAACTTTAGTCCTTGGCTCACGACTTACACAGTGCACATGTCAAACACCCGCCTTGCGCAACTGATGCATGTAAGAGGCCTGGAAGGTCTCCGCCAGCTTCTGCCAGGGACCACAGCTGCTCCAATAGCACATAGCACCGTTTGTCGTTGGCCCCAATCAAAGCAAGCAAGTCCTGTGGTTGAGGCAAACATTTGAATATTATTACCCGCGGACTCGTTGTGCCGGCGTAGCCCTCGGTTCATGCATGGGCTTACACAGCTCATAAAACTCAAAATGCCTGATCATTCTCATCGCAAGCAGCAACTTCATTCTTGACGCAGGCATGGCAGCAAGAAGCCGGAAGCTATCAGGCTGTGTAATACTGTAACTCCTCCGCTGATTGATGTCAATGGGACAAGATGCCTCGCCACCAGCATGTGACTCGCGCGTTCTGTCTCCTCGGCCCGCAAGAGTACAACATACACCACGCGACCCATGATAATTTGTGCGGCGGATTTGGCGTGGCCAGCAAAGGTCTCCAGCAGGAATCCGGCCAAAGGTGTCCTTATACGCATCGCCAAGACATGAAGAAACGGATCAGGACAAGGATGCATAAAAGTTTGCAATCTGGACGTCTCGAAAACACTTGCGCAGAGGGCAAACGCAAACCTTTCAAGAATTCAAGGCTTAAACTCAGAACGGAAAGGAACATGGCTGCCTCAGGCTCTGAGGCTTCACAGCTCGAACTTACCCCTTCTTCCGCTGGCCTTACATCAACCCCTGAAACAGGGCCTTGCAAACTGCCGACTGCTTCCATGCCGCCTCCATCTGCACAATGGCATGCCCGTCCATGCACCCCTGAGCGGAGAATGTTTAATACGCCTCAGGCATGCATACGGCCAGGCGATTTTTTGCCCAGGTTCTCCTGGAGTCGAAGTAAGAAGCAGGATCCTGCAAACCAACTCGTATGGGGGTCAAGCAGGCTTGAATGCATCTCATTCACCACGGAGCCCGCTTTTCCATCCTTCATCTGCTTCATGCGAATGAACCGCATGCGCGCGCAGCGTGCGAAGCACATGCCCTGTGACTCACCAAGCCCGGCCATCGTCGCGGAATCTCCATGGTTTGCGAAAACCTGGCCCTGAATATGCGCACGCATGCAAAACATAGATTTGAGACATCCCCCGCATAATGCGCACTTTCTGTAATAGGTTCTTTGGGTAACGAAGGCGAGAATCCATGTTCGAAAGGCCCATACGTGAAGGCCGAATTCAGACCGCTGTTTGAAGTGTTTCGAGACTGAACAGAACCTGCGTAGGTTCTGAAGCGAAGCAGACACAAATACATGGACAGATACATGTGGAAAACAAATACATTTATGTGTACTTGCTCGACCCCATGACCTATACCTCCAGGTAACAATTGCTTTTGTAAACTTCTTCAGACAAAGTGGGCTAGTTTAATCGGATCATGAAATCCCTCAAGCCAGGATGGGATGTTCCTTCCCAAGGAGGTAAGGATCAGCTTTGTTTAGATACCTCTCAAACCATGAAGTCTTGTTCATTAAATTAGAATTTGAATGCCGTGGCCTATTTCAAATAAGTATAATATTCGAGTAGCAGGGCTCAGATTTTATAATGCGCATAGCAGGAAATCAGGGATAACATTGTTTTCTGCGGGTTTCATCTCAAGCAGAATAGTAAGTGTAGTCAACTTGTAGAGCTCAATTACTTCAAAAGCTATTTACATGTTACAGTACATGTCAGCTCTATAACATTGGAGACTTCACTCCCTTCAAGTTGAATGGGTTTCCCTTCTACATTTATCGCGGACAACAGAGATGTTTTCTCAAGCTGCTGGGTTTCGCTCATGGTTTTTCAGACGGGAGACTTATACTCCGTCCTTATGTTGTCTGTATTCTTTCCACTAAATTGTTTTGATTCCCTGCTTGCTTCAAATAACTAAAACTACTCAGAGTTAATAACCAGTTTGATTATCTGACAGCAAACAAGCAGTCTTCAAGCTACGAGTTTTCAGGTTTAATTGGTTGAACCACGCAGGTCAACGCAAACTATCTGAAGAGCAGAAAGGGCCTTCGAATCCTACCATCTATATACATTATTTAAGTGCCATGGCCTGGAATTAAGGATCAACTACATTTCTTTTGCAAAAGCAACTTGACAAGCAAGGATTTCCAGAGTAAATTGGGTGAATCGTTTTGTATTATTTCAAATGCTGTAGATCATAGGCTTGGCCCTGTATATCCTTTCTTTGAACTATTTGAGAACATGGCCTCCCGGGCCCATTTGTAACAACATGTGATGAACCCAATACTACGGTATCTCTCAAGCCAGAATTCTCAACCTCATTCCAAAACATACACCTCAAGCGAGGCTTTTGACTGAATTGAATCGCTTTTTGTTGCAACTAAGACTCTCATGATGGACTTGGTTGTGCTAGTCGAGCCATTTCATCGCTCTGGCCCATGTCAAATTACAGCAGTGAGTTCTATTGAAGAGCCGGCTTTACTGCTTAGTGGTTTAAGGTACGACTCCTTGAATTTGAGAATTGCACAAAACAAGGGCAACAAGGGCAACATGCTGGATTGAGGGGTAAAACCGTTTTCTCAAGATGTCGGCTCAACCAAATGAGTTTAATTGACTTGAAAAATTTGAATGGTATGGTTGACGCCTGAGTAGCTCTATCTGGTAAATTCCCTGCAAGGAAGTGGAGATTTCACTTCCCTCAAGTCACCTGGGCTTTTCTTATCTCTTGATGGCGGAGATGAGGGAATCATATTCCATTCTTTTTGCTGACTGTAACCCCTTCCCAAACAAAGAATTGCTTGCCCCTAGGCTTCTCACGCTTGAGCCGGGGCATATTTAGTAGAGTACCTGAACTGGGCCCTTAGAATTTTTCAAAATCATACAGACAATCCTTTGCGAATGCATGAAGTGGTTTCCACTCGGACATGAGAAAGCCAAGAAAAACCTGCCAAAAAAACACAACATGGTTTGGAAGCCCTGACGCACTTACCTGCATTTCTACTAATGTTTTTGGAATACTACCAGCAAACTGCTTTTGGTTGTTTGTTTGACGTTGCGCTGTTGGTTGAGCGTGCCAGCCAAAATCCTGGGGCCACTACCTTCAAAGGAGTAGAACTTGGACCCCTAAGGTCGTACCCCTAAAGGGTTTCCCCAATGTACCCCTAATATGGCCCCTATATTCCCAATGCATTTCCCTAAAATGGTTCCTGAAGGGTCCGCAAACCCAGGGGTGCAACCTTAGGGGTCCAAGGTAGAGACCCTTAATACCTGTTCGCAGCACACCGCTAAACCTACCTGCTCGGCAGACATCACAGTCTTGCAGAGGCGCACCTGAGCGCCTGAGCAAAAAACAGAGCTTGTAATAGCAGTGGCAATGAACTACCCTGAAACCCTTTCAGGCTCTCGTACCAAGTTCAAGCCCGACTTTGCATCCTGCTAGTCGCTGTAGCTACTGCAGCACTGAAACGACCTGGCAGGCTGGGTGCCCAGCGAGCTTGATGCAAAATGACAGCCCGGTCAGGTCGAGGAAGTGTGGATATTTGCTGCATGCAAGCTGGCGCGATGGCTTCTTACGAAAGCTCCCAAGGTCCTTTGGCCCCAAACATTCGCGAACAACAACCTTCCAAACCTGGAGCCCTTGAAAGCTTGCTATGTGATCCAAATCCTAGGCTTGGTGTCAAATGTCCCCGTACTACTGTAAGTGGTTCTCGAAAGTTCCGACACTTCATCGCATTCCTCATAGTTATCCTGACCCTGTAGCGGAGAAGTTTCGTAGCAGAAGCATGTGATACAAATGGGGTTCTACAGGAGTTGGCAATGGGAAACGTGAATAAGGTTGTGCGCACGCCGCTCTCTCAGATGTTGATGCTTGAGCCGGAAAGCCTTGCTAGTACGCCACAGTGAGGCTTCAGCCAAAAAGAACATGATCGCACTGCTGATGGTGCCCTTCCTGGAATCTCCTCCATGCAGCAGGAAAAGTACAGTTTTAGTTAGAATCTGGACCGAGATTTCTCCATCAACTCTCCAGTTGGCGGACATGGTGGCAGCCGCCTGTGTGGCATGTGGCATGCTGCAACATGTGGATATTGAAGTATAAGCAGCTTACCCGTTTACCCGACATGGGAGAAGTGGAGCAAACTGCACAGGGAGCCTACGGGATCAAAGGGGGATCGTTCGTCTTCTGGCAGGGTGGGATTGAGTTGAGGAAGGAGAGAAGCCAGGAAGAACACCGCGCAGCGGATAGGATCAGGATAGTTTGAAGGCTGAGCTGGGGCCGTCCAGCGAGCAACCCTGGGCAAGAGGGAAGCCCGACCTCAAGCCACGACTCTCGATTCATTTTCCTGGGATTGTCGGCTCTGCACGCGCAAAAGAGGTTGAGGTCGTACCATATGATATATATATATATATATATAACAACTAGACTTTTTGCCTATGCTGCTGTATCTGCTGTAAAAGAATTTGGCGTGCTCCCCTCTCCAAGACCACCATCTTGTCGTGGTGAAACGTGGCCCAGGAAACGGCAAAAAGGCAGCAAATAGCAACTCCTCAATTGGGGGACATATACAGTAACCAGTCACTCTGAGAGGAACCGTGATGTAATCGGAGCCATGCTGCGACTACATTTTTCAGCCATTACGTTGGACAGTAGATGCATGGAGTCCTCTACGTCGGAACGTGTCGTGTAATTGCATGTCTCGTGTACAACTGTGCAAAAAAAACAAGGCAATGCTCAGAGTACATGCCATGTACTGCTTTAATTTGTACAGTACGTTAGTAGCACCAGTACATGTAGCAACGAATAGTAACAAGGAAAAAAGGCGTGGAAATCATAAGTAAAGGTCCAGACTTTATGTAATGACGCTTGTCTATCCACTCTCACCACCACGCAGCCAACTCTTGCAGTGGACGGCGGTGGCGCTCCAGAAGGAGCAACCATTTCAGCCTCAGCTGGCCAAGCACTACTTGACATCACTGCCTTTTGCCTGCCTGACTGCAGCTTGACATGATTTTGAAGGTGACGAGTACTATTTTCCAGCTGTGCAGTGCAGATCTCACTGTGCATACTCTTGGTTGCCGAGCTGCTAGAAGCACGTCGCCTTCATCGTGGGCTCGCATTCTGGGAATATGCAAAACAGGCAAGGTGAACACCCGCAACCTTGGACCTTCATGCATGTCAGGTTGCCCATTTTACCACCTTCTGCAAACCATCCAATGAATCCAGCACAAGGTCCTGGGCTCAATTTCGCTGTTGCCCATCAAAAGTCTAGATCCGCCCCCCACAGCCTCGCCTGGTTAAGAGGATCCAACGGCAGTCAGGGTTTTTAAGGAGGAGTATCAACCACTGATGGGCGGGGCTGTGCTGTCTGCTGATCAGCCGAAGGCTCAGCGGTTTTGGCTTCGGCTTCGGCTACGGCTGCGGCTCCGAGAACTCGAGCCTGAGATGAACCCAAAATTTACCCAGCGCAGGCAAGTACGAGACATGCGTTTTGCAAGTGTCCAGCTTGCCTGGCCTCCGCCAGCCCTCTTGTTCCACAATTCGTCGAGCTCGCCTTGGGATGCACCATGGTCGGCCTGCCTCAACAAGCCCGCCTTGTTGTATTTTTTTACAGAGATAAGTCACAAAGCCACCTATGATCAGCCAAAGCTCTGGAACCGAAGTCCGCGCTCTCTTCGTATCCCTCGAGGTTATCAATTATGTAGATCTCCAGGGACCCAAAGATGCGGACAATCCAGCATTTGCCGGGCCTGGAGCACGCAGAAATGCCAAGCAATGCGCGCAAGGCCAGTAGCTTTGACCGTGAAGCCAGGGACAAACCCCAAGCCGAATGCATGCAGGTTGCTGGATATCCAACACCGGGGGGGTGAAGCTCTCAGGCGCGACTAATTGCACACCAAGATTGGCAACATCCTCCGCCGTGACAGGAGCCTTTCTTGATGGCTTGATCTTTAATCAAAAACAAAGCCACGCAACGCGCTACACTGCTACGCCCCTTTCCAACTCAATCGTGGCGAAGCCTTACGAAGGCAGGCCCCGACTAATTGCGCCAAAAAGCCGTCAACCGCGGGTCCATTGACTGGTACCAAGTCCAACCCTCGATTGGCCTCAGACTTTTTCTGCGGCAGCTGCCTTCGCACAACAGTAGACAGTAATCACAAAAACGAAAGAACAACGGCTCTGCAGCTGAGTGGCGCAGTTGGCATTGCACCGTCACTCATAGACAGGTAGCAGCGGTCAACAACATTGGGCTGTACGCGGTAGGCTGGAGGCCCACGAATTAGCAAGTGGCCACTCCTGGTAATGTCAACTGCGCCAATCTCTGCTGTAGCCTAGCTTCGGTCTGGTTCTGCACAGGCATGCTATACGCAGCTAACCAGGAGTTTACTTACGCCGCTGACGTAACTGCAGCTCAACAAATACAGCAGTACTCCATCCGGATATCACATGAGACATGGGGCAGACATGATTTGTCCCCTATCTTACGTGAACATGTCCCGTTGCAACACGATACGGAAGGGACGAAGGGGACAGGGATGGATTTTCACCCGCATGCCCACAAACTAGTCGTTCACGTCTTTCTTCTGAAAAGAAGTTTTGAAATCCAGTTCTACGACCTGCTCCATGTCTCCACTGGTCTTTCATCAGAAACGGAAGATGATGGAAAGGCTCTTTCCACGCAGATTTGCAGCCGTGGCCCTTCACGATCAGCACTCGCATCACTTCTTGTCTTCCCTCCGACAAGCTTCCAAAATTAGATGCCTTCTGGAAGCTGCCCCCACACCAGAGGCTCGTGAAGGCACCCGAACTCATCGACGAAGCTGCTGCTAATGACCCTTGCTTTGCTTGTTGGGAATGTTGGTGTCTCTGGCTCCTTCCAACTTGCTTCTCGCATGTGAACGGCGGGGGCCGACGGTGATTCTGAAGTATAGTAGGCGCTGCCTGTTTGTGACGTCTCCGTAACTTGTCTGACCAGTCTGACCTGGCATGCCTAGATCTGACAAGTTTAGAAGGGCCCTGATGCCCACCGCGGATGCTGTTTGGAATGCATGCCCAACAAGCCCAGCAGCCTGGCAATCACGACGGACCGAGTTTTACGCATAAACCTCCAACTGACCCTGAAACACTGCTCTGGTCGGAAGGAAAGCTCCGCGGTTCATTTTGAGAATCATGATTTTGGATTTGGAGTTTGGAAGGAGATTTCCTGGAACCAGTTGCTGCACAACAACAATGCAGATAGACTGCAGATAGTCAATTTGATGCTGCGTGGGTAACTGTGGTATTCCTAAGGCTCCTAAAAACACTTAATGTGAACCTCATTGGCCGAAGGTTTGCAAGTGGCTAAACATTGAAGCATGGAAGATTCTGAGGGTTTGTAGTGCTTCATGCTACCTTCTGAAGGTGCTAGAAAAGCCAAGGTTGCTCTGAAGTTCACCAACATGTCATGCTTACGCATGCAGGGACCTCGACTTCAAAAGCTGTTCTGACGGCATGCCGTGTGAGTTGCAAGTTGCTGTCCTCTCAAGCCGTCCTTCAACACAATTGCGCTTGATCCTTGGCTTCAATCTCACAACAGCTTCAATTCGAAGCTGGTTCGGTAGAGCTGACTCCAAGGCAAGTTGCACGATCTGCCGGTCCAGCTTGACTGTTTTAAAATACTCGAGAGCCACATCCTGCTGTCTCAGCCAGATGCGCTTATCTGCAAGTACGGAGGGTTAGACAACCTCATGCCGATTTGGTAGGCCTGCTGAACGGGCACCTTGACGGAGCCTGCCAACGACAGAGCTGACAAAGCATCGCTTCATGCGCGCAAATGAGGCCAAGAGAGGAGACGACAGGCACAACTAAGCCTAAGAGCTGAAACAGACAGACGTGCAAGACAAGGCCAGCACCAAATATTGAAACGTCTTGTGCGCACTTGTTCTTTGTCTGCAACATTGCTCAAAGTTTGAGGCTGATAGAGAACCTGGCGCAGATATTGCCTACTGCAATACAACAATCGGTACTGAAAATGCCAGCACGGTTGCTCTCACAAGCGGGAGACGACAGAATGAGCAAGGGAGAGGAAATAGATGAATAGATAGGTAGCTAGACAGATATAGATAGTAGGTAGGTAAATAAACAGATGGATGAGCTTAGAGAGGAAACTCCATAAGCCGTGGCAACACACCGCAGCTTGGGCAAAGAATGTGGCAAACTTGCAACAAACGTGTGTGCTGTCCGAAGGCGTGTCACACCCTGCCTGGCAGCCTGGGAGTTTATGGCTCATTTGCCCGGTATTATTGTTGTTGCAACAAAAAAGTGGATTTCTCTAGCAACGTGCAGCAAGCTTGCATAACACGACCCAGCATTCCCTACAACATAGTCAAGTGTAGTGTCTGAACCCACCAAGTGGCGCCAGCGAAGGCCACGTTACATCACCCACAAATCTACATGCGGTTGACGAGCCACCTACAGAAAACAATCGTGCCTACAGCTTCCTGCAGCTTGGAAAGCTGCGACGGCAGAAGCCTTGTGTCCTCTGCAACGAACGCCGGGTCCGTGTCAGGTTCTATTGCACCAAACGAAAACCCAGGATACCTGTACCCATATGCTCCGATATAGGTTCAAATCAATCGATCTATTGATTTTTAAGTCTTTTCAATCTTCTATTGAAAACAGACTTTTCGAGCTGAAAATCAATATCGGGAAAATGAGGATCTATTGATTTTAACCCACTTCCGCGATTGATTTTTCTATTGGTTCCACGCTTGATTTTTCTATTGATTTTTATGCTAGCCAAGAAAATTTCTATTGATTTTACAGGCGACCAAAAATGTCCTCTATATATATATATATATGTATATATATATATATATGTATATATATATATATATATATATATGGCAGGTTTATAAGAGCCTGGAAAGGCAGGATGTTATTGTTCTGTCTGGAGAGACAAGAAATCTATAGATTCGGTGCCTGGAAAGGCAGGATGTTATTGTTCTGTCTGGAGAGACAAGAAATCTATAGATTCGCCTGGAAAGGCAGGGTGTTATTGTTCTGTCTGGAAAGACAAGAAATCTATAGATTCGGTGCCTGGAAAGGCAGAATCAGGATGCAGTGTTTGGAGAAGATGTGAGCTACATGTGTGAAATATATGTATTAGTATAGGCTCAAGCTCTAGCACCTCGGCACGAAAGCTCGCCATGGAGACTCCTCCGAGGAACAAGAAGCGAGGAGCACAGGAGCTCGAGACGCCCCCTGCTGCCGAGAGAAAGAAGGCCAGGGCTCGAGCTTTGCAGATCGCGAATCTGCGAACTTTCGTGCAGTTCGCAACGGACTTGGCCGCCGTGCTGTCGCAGCTGGCACCGCCGATCCAGAACCCGGACGAGATGGAGACCGACGTGGAGGCTGAAACCGAGGTGATGGGAGGCCTGGATGTGCTGGACCAGAACGAAGAGCCGGAGAACAGCCAAGAGCCAGAGAACAGCCAGTGAGGGTGCAGAGCTTTGAAAGTTTTGTTGTCTAGAAGCAATCGGGTGCCAAGAGAGCATCGATGCATGGTGATAGAAGCTCAAATGTAAAAACATTATTTGCACGTGTCGTGCAGCTGTGTGGCTTTCGTGTCTGGAAAGGATCAGTATGTTGACGACAGAAAGAATGTCTGGACAGACACGAGTTGCACAGCAATGAAAGCATGTAAATGGACCCTGCAAGTTTTTGAAGCTTCGAGAAAAGTAGAGTAGAGGCGCCCTCTACACTTTAGAACCTATAGGACTTCTGAGCCATGGGCAAGGGAGGCGCCAGAAGACCGGCGACCCCGGACACCGACCTGGAGCACCTCTACGACAAGCTGGCGAAGCTCGTGAGGGAGCAGGAGCACCTGAGCTTCCACGGGTACCAGACACTGCGGCGAACCCAGGCATGCAGTGGTGCAGACATGGCCCAGCTGGAGAGCCTGCTCGATGCCTTGGTGAACTGCCAGCCGCTCTTGATCTTCAAGTACGCAGATCTCAAGGCCACGTACCAGAAGCTCCTCCAGAACTTCCCGGCACTGAAGAGCTCGCACCCTGTGGCAGTGGGGCCGCACTTGGCTGGGAAGTACGCCGACTGGACCATGACGCTTTGCAGCCATGCCAGGAGGTTGCGAGATGAGAAGCGGTTCCAGGAGGCCTCGAAGAACTTGACTAACTCGCAGGTGCAGAAGCTGACGTCGATCAAGCAGATGATAGAAAACGGTGCCCTCGAGTACGGCGAGTACGAGGACAAGAAGTACACCGTGAAGTCTGGCAACAAGAAGCTGAAGAAGGTCAAGAAGGTCTTGAAGAAAGAGAAAGCAAAACAGCGAGCACAGGGATCCTCAGAGGACACGAAGGTGAAGAAGGTGAAGAAGGCGAAGGCCACATCTTCGGATGAGGAGACTCTGCAGAAGCTTGCTGCTGCACCGGACATGGCCTCGGACGACAGCATGGACACAGCGGAGCTCCTGGACTTGGAGGTGCCGCTCACCCCGAAGAAGGACAAGAAGAAGGACAAGCTCAGAGAAGAGGCAGAAGCTGTGTCGCCTATCCCTTCGAGAAAGAAAAGTATCAAAACGCTGGTGAAGCAGGAGAAAAAGAAGTGCAAAGACGAGACGGAGGAGAAGGCAAAGCAGAAAGAAAAGAAAGTCTTGAAAAAGCCCGCCGCCGCAAGAAAGATGCCGCCGAGAATCCACTCCGGAGTCTTCAAGGATGTGATCCTCATGCCTTACAAGGAAGGTCGCTGGGCAGTCCGTGTCAGAGGAGGGCGACAGCTGTTTCAGATCTCCAAGTTCTCCGAAGCGAAGAACAAGATCCAGGCGACCAAGCTCATCAAGATGCTCCAGGCTGGCACGGACTTGAAGGAGGTGCTGGCGGCCAAAGCGAAGTTGTAGGACGCTGATCGCTGCGGTGTGAAAAGAGAGGTTTTGGTGCAGTGCTGTGGCAGTGACTGGTTCTTTTTCATAGGTTTGATTTGATTGCTGTGATGTCTGGACAGACACTTCGAGTTTCATTGTCTGGACAGACACTTCAAGTTTCAGTGTCTGGACAGACACTTCAGGTTCCAATGTCTGGACAGACACTTTGAAGTTGCAGTGTCTGGACAGACACTTTCAAGTTTCAGTGTCTGGAGAGACACATCAAGTTTGAATGTCTGGACAGACACTTCAAGTTTCAGTGTCTGGACAGACACTTCAAGTTTGAGTGTCTGGAGAGACACTTTCAAGTTTGAGTGTCTGGAGAGACACTTTCAAGTTTCAGTGTCTGGAGAGACACTTTCAAGTTTCAGTGTCTGGAGAGACACTTTCAAGTTGCAGTGTCTGGAGAGACACTTCAAGTTTGCTTGTCTGGAAAGACACTAAATGCATCGCAGAATGTCTGGACAGACATGAATGGAAGCACGTGCTGGCATGACAATATGACTTGGAATATGTGATATTCCGGCTCGAGATCCATCGAGCCCCGCCCTGAAGCCCAACCGTGCTGCCATGGAGAAGGGCGGCTACAAGGGCGGCCAGAAAGGCGACCACAAGGGCGACCGGAAGGCTCCTGCTTGTTGTTTTGAATGTCTGGACAGACATGCAGCACGTGTCTGGACAGACACATGAGATGATCGAGTGTCTGGATTGACAGGGACGTGACCGCGACATCGGCAAGGGCAAGACGAAGGATGATGTCCCGAATATCCGGGCAGAGAAACTTCGCAGAACTTTAAGTACCCCTAAACCCCTAAACCCTGCTAAACCCCCAAACCCATATATAAACCCTGCAGCTGAGGAACAGCGGCACGAGCAGCAGACTTTGGCGAGAGAACTGGCGGATGATCTGGATGGAATACTCCCCTGACATCAACTTCGAGACCCTTGGCATTAATTATTTTAGTGTCTGGATAGACACGAGAACCGTGAAGCCCTAGGTGTAGCTTTCCCAGTGTCTAGGTCTGGAGAGACACAGATAGGTGTAGCTTTCGTGTCTGGAGAGACACAGCCATGACAAAGCTGAGGCAGTTCATGGGCCTCATCGAGGCGATGGCGAGAAAGGTGTCGAGGATGGAGCCGGGAAGCAACGAGGCCCACCGGCCCTTTTTGAGGAGAGTTTTTGAGCTCCTCAGCTGCATAGAGAATGTCTGGACAGACAGTTTGAGTGTCTGGAGAGACACGTGAGAACCAAGACCCTGAAACCCAGTAAAAGCGCCGAAACCCTAGACCCTAAACCCAACACCCTGAACCCTACACCCTGAAACCTAAACCCCGAACCCAAAACCCTGAACCCTGAACCCTAAACCCTGAATCCCTGTCAGTGTCTCCACCCTCAAGACCTACGACCAGTTCATGCACTACCTCGCCAAGAGGGTGGTTGCAGAAGAAGAAGATGATGATGGCCCCCAAGGACCCTAGCTGATGACAATTTTGAAATCCTATCCCCTTGAGCTCTTACAACCCCATTAAGCCCGAAACCCCGGCCCTGAACACCGTAACAGAAAAACCATAGAGAACCTTAAACCCTAAAGCCCAAAAGTCTTTTTCGGAGGACCGAGCACACCTGGGAGAGGAAGTGGAGACGTGGATCACCGAGGAGGTGGAGATGATGGTGGCCATGATGGCGGCAAGGGAGGTGGAGATGGTACGCATGGTGGCCATGGTGGAGATGGTGGCAAGGGAAGTGGAGATGGTACGCATGGTGGCCATGGTGGAGATGGTGATCGAGGTGGTGGCCAGGGAGATGGAGATGATGGTGATGAGACGTGGTCCTGGAACCAGGGCTGGGACTGGTGGTCCTGGGGAGGCTCGCAGTGGGGAGGATCGTCGTACCGGGATGAGGACTGGCAGGGGGATCAGACCGGCGAGAAGGAGCCTGGGCTTTATATTGTTTTTGTGTTTATATACAGAATGTAGTGTCTGGAAAGACATATAGTACATGAGTTAAACCCTGCAGGATGCCCCGCACAAGAAGGACGACAAGAAGGATCCCCCGCCGCCACCGCCGCCGCAGAAGGACCAGGAGCCTTTGTTTTAGATGGTTAATTGTTGTGTTTGTTTGGAAATATAATGTCTGGAAAGACAAGTGGCTTCATTGTCTGGATAGACAATTTTTGTGCGAACCCCCCTAAAGCGCCAAGGATGGCCCAGAAGGAAAGAAGCAGAAGAAGAACCAGGATGACCCCGAGGACCCAGGACCCTGACCCCGCCGAAAAAATGTCTGGAGAGACAAGTGTGTGTCTGGAGAGACACCAATGTACCCAAACCTTAACCCAGTAAAAACGCCGAAACCCTAGACCCTGAACCTTAAGCCCTGAACCCCACACCCTGAAACCTAAGCCTTGAAACCTGAACCCATAACTCTGAACCCTACACCCTGAAACCTAAACCCTGAAACCAAAACCCTGAAACCTAAACCCTGAAACCAAAACCCTGAACCCTACACCCTGAAACCTAAACCCTGAAACCTAAACCCTGAACCCTACACCCTGAAGGATCCGTGGGAGGACGCTGAGAACGACCCATGGGCGGGGCAGAAGGAGGAGAAGCTGGCTGAGTTTGAGGACTACGATGGCAATGCCAGCGATGATTTCTTTAAGGACCATGCAAGCTTTTTCAAGGTGTGTAAGGAGTGCAGCAAGATGTCTTTTGTTCACAGAGGGTCAGACATGAGACCAGGTGTTGAAGGTTGCATGGTAAGATCCTGCAAGGGCTTCAGAGGTCAGAAAAAAGCCAAAGACCTTTGGAGAGTTTTGCACCGTT
>CAJNDT010000001.1:991152-1081152 GCA_905221615.1 Symbiodinium sp. CCMP2592
CCAGGCAGAGGCCCCTATCCCACTCGTGCTTCACGGAGACGCAGCTCCATATTCGGAGACTGACTCCACGATGGCAATATCGATGCGATGCATGGTGAGCAATGTGAGTGTGCAGTTTTCGCAGCTTATGCTGGTGAACATGCCGAAGAACGCCACTGAGGACTGGGACAGAACTTGGGACCCAATCTGGAAGGAACTGTCGGAGTCCTTCAAGAAGCTAGCCGCTGGAAAGAGCATCTTGCAGAAACCAGGAGCTGTTATTATATATTCGAAGATATCATCTTGTTTTAAACAATAGTTGGCCTGACTGGGATCGTTTTCCATGTCTGGAAAGACACGACAGACCGCACCGAACACCACGATCCCACCCAAACCCATGTATGAATTAGGATTTTCGTTTTGGTGAGTGTATAGTTATAGGCTTGCTTTTGACATTTGGTGACTGTATCTAGTAGGTCATTATGGAGATACTATATATCAACCATACTCCCTGTCACTGCATTCAAGGCAAAGCGAGAAGACGATGTATTATTATGTCCGTCAGCGGCGACCTCGAATTTTTCTGTTCTCAGTTTGGCTGGCCCACTAGTGCTCGGAATGACCCATGTCCTTATTGCGAATGCACCAATTTTTTCGACGAGAGCAAGAACACGCATCCATTCAACGATCTGCGACCACAGGCTGCTTGGAGATCCACACTATTGAACCCTCGAGCTGAGGACCTGAGGCAGCACCACCTCTGGAGTGTTCCGGGGGTCGGCTTCTGGACGGTCAAACTGGATCTGTTGCATTTGATGGATCTTGGCATTTCTTGCCACATCTTTGCAAACCTGCTGTGCGACATTTTGGATACACTGCCAGGGAGCAGCTTGGAGGCCAGGTTGAAAGTCTTGAACCCGAAAATTTCGCAGATATATGAAGACCTGGAGATACCGACGGCTGAACGGTTTCCGAAATTGCTGCGAAGCAATTTGATGGCAGACACTGGATACCCGACTTTGAAGCACATCAAAGGCAGGACTGTTCGGAAGTTTTCGCCAGTAGCTGTACGGTTGGCCACGGAATATAGTGATGACTCGTCTACGAGATCTATGCACAGAAAAGCTTGTGTGGAGTGTTTGGACAAAGTGTACAGCATGGCAGATGAGAAGAAATGGGTTTTTTCTTCAAAGGATTTCACAGTTTTCGAAGATGCAGTGCAAGGAACCTTGTCCCACTATCATTTCCTGGCGAAAGATGCATTGAAGAGGAAGCTTCTGAAATACAGCATCACCCAGAAGTTCCACCTCTTTTACCACTTCGGGCAGCAGTCAAAATATCTGACGCCGAGATGTGTTTGGTGCTATGGCCCTGAGTCGTACCTGGCGATTGTGAAAGCTGTGACTGCAAGCTGCTCTCGTGGAACTGCCAGCTACCAGGTTGTGGGAAAGGTGCTTCAAAAGTTTAGCCTGGCTTTTCACTTGCTCTTAAAGGGCTTGTTGGACTTCGACACTGAGAAGCCGGAGGACTAAAAAAGAAGGGTTCTGCAAACCCAGTGTCTGGATAGACATATATAGTCTTAAACTTTTTATTTCAGTGTCTGGATAGACAATGCAGGTACCGCCGCAGCCACCGCAACTTGTCTGCACTAGGGTCAGGGGGGCAGGGGGGCAGGGGGCAGGGGGCAGGGGGCAGGGGGCAGGGGGCAGGGGGCAGGGGGCAGGGCAGTGTCTGGATAGACATGTCGCTTGGTCCTAGTGTCTGGATAGACAACCTAAACCCTGAACCCTAAGCCCAAACCCTAAATTCATGTACGTACTATATAGCTTTGAGTGTCCGTGTTTGATGATAGGACTTTGCCGATTCTTCACAGTGTCTGGATAGACACGACATATGTAGCTGTATGTATATATGTATATATGTATATGTATATATATATATATATGTGTGTATATATATATGTATATATATATATATGTATTTATATATATATATATATATATATATATTTATATATATATATATATACACATACATACATACGTATATACATATATATATATATATATATATGTATATTTATGTATATTTATGAACTCACGAAAATGCTGAAAAGTACATCCTGTAAATGGCAGAAGAGATAATAGATATATGGTGTTTTTGCACACATGGGAGTGCCTAAAACACACTTCCGCGATTGATTTTTCTATTGATTCCACGCTTGATTTTTCTATTGATTTTAACGACACTCTGCGATTGATTTTGGCCTCGTTTCAATCGGCGCTTGAAAAAATCAATCGCGATTGATTCCAACCAATATTGGAGCATATGGGTACTGTCAAGTCCCGCAGTGAATTTTTGTGTTGGCGCTTGCGTCCCAAAGTCTACTACCAGATTCTCAGCTTGACTTCTCAAGGCAAATGCCCCAACACGAATCCTGAGCCTAAACCCTAAACCTTCCTGCTAAAAACCCTAAAGCCCTAAACTATAGTGACATTGCTTGAGAATCCTGGATGGCCGCTGTGAGCTGAGATGTAGTCATGTTCTCGATGGCAGCAACGGCACAGGCCCTGAAAAGGTGGAGTCAAGCGGTCAGTGACTACCAAAAGAGACCATGGGGGGCCATCGGGTTAAGGGTTTAGGGATGTGAAATCTTGAACATACTTTCCTAACTGCATCTGGTTCCCTTGACCTTATACATTGATCGATCTACGGCGATCCAGGTGAAGGAAGAAGTAACTTTCGAAGGCCTTGCCAAGGGTTGTCAATCGTCTGCAAACTTGCAGCTAAGGAGCCCCATGCTGCCAGTTCTCAAACAAGGAGCTTGATGACAGGAAGCAAGCTTGGGCTGGAAACGGCTTCCGGCACATAATGATATTTTTCAACCTCCTACACAATCTTTCGGCGTAGGCTTGGAAACCAAGCAGACTTCCTCGGAGTCCTACCAGTCTTACAAAGCGTTGAGTGTCAGTAAGGGTTCGGCTGTTAATGTTGAGGGTACAGAAGAGCCTGGTGTAGCAGGTTCGATAGAACGAGAAGGAGAGTGTTTTTTGGATTGCGATTACGTCTTTCTTGACCAAGCCGGACTAAGCGGCCACTCATATTTAGAAAGCACGATATCAGCTGCAGAAGCCCAGGGGGTCGGGACTTAGCAAGCATATGCGGATCTTGCTGTGAGTAAAATTCAAGGTTTTGAGCATCTATTTTCTCTAGTTGCAGAAAAAGAAGGAATCCCTTTGGCATCACTATGCAGAGTAGCAAGTGTCCTAGGATACACTTTGGTATGGAGACGGCTAAGCAGAAAACTATGGCACTCGACTAAACACCACCGATGTTCACGGTCCGGCCAAGTGAGCGCTTTGGTTGCTTAATCCTGAAGGTCCAAATACCCAAATAGAATGTAGTTCGGCCCCAAACAATCTACATAGGAATCATTTTGGGCCCTAATTAAATTCTATTTTGGTAAGTAAGGATTCCAGCTTACCCCGGCTCTTGAAATCTTTGCGTTTGTATGGATGTGGATGGATTTTAGCTGATGCCGGCCGTTGCTTCCAAGAACCCCGCTTTCCAGACTTTATGCCTGGCTTTGGATGCAGCCGGCTTGTTTCTGGATGGTTAGTTGGGTTAACTGCTATACATCCTGTGCTGCCTCCATCTAACTGATCAGTTGGCGGAGTTGCTGGACTGTCTCAGTCGTCATGCTAGCGCTGGAGCGCCTACGGCAATCCAACCAAAAGTCCCCGTTGTTTAAGCCTGAAGCACAACTCACATTAAGCCCCTGCCTCGTCAGGAAGATGAGGATGACTACGACTACGACGACGGCCAAATCAAGGCGCTGATGCTCCCCTGCCGCCGGGGCTCTCACAACTCCAAAGGCTGCCCCGGAGCCCTCTGTTCGTCGCCCGTGCCAGCGCAGCTTCTACACCTTTGGCCCCAGAGCTGACAGCCCCTGCACCCAAGCTCAAGCCTACAGCTCTGCCACCCACTGCATCCAAGCCGTGACGCCACACGAGATGAGGAGTAAGCACTTGCCCATGTAACGTCCTACCAAGCTCAGGATAATTACCCGGACATCTCAGCCGAGTCCTGCAACCCCAGGCGAAGCAGAGAGATCCACCGGCATGCCTGAGCTGGTCTTTCGTCTAAAAGTTGTGCTTGACTCAGGCTTCATCAAGCTACTCCGGAGCTGCTTCTGTTTAAAGCACTTTGCTTATAAAGCCCAA
Organism: Symbiodinium sp. CCMP2592; assembly: GCA_905221615.1. Taxonomy (NCBI): domain Eukaryota; class Dinophyceae; order Suessiales; family Symbiodiniaceae; genus Symbiodinium; species Symbiodinium sp. CCMP2592. The sequence continues at coordinate 995,355 of CAJNDT010000001.1, forward strand.
CTCAAGGTCATCAAGATGAAAAACGAGACGCCCATTCGCCCTCTGCGGTGCTGAGGATTTGGAGCAATGTTGGCAGGAGGCATGGGGCTGGGGATCTGCTGAAAGCCTGTGGCCCGAGAATCCTAAGTCCGAAACCTTTTTTGCAAGCAGCCTTTCCATCCTGCTGGGACTGAGGTATGCCTAGCATTACCTACAGAAGCTAGACTAATTGCACAGAGGGCAGACACTTCAGCACTCATGGCTGAGATATCACCTCAGCAAATTTTGCGATCAGGACACGAGCATGTATCTCTACAACCCTTCAAGCGTAGACCCAAAACTGTAAACTTCAAGAACCCACGTAATAATAACAGTGATCATAGGAGGAGGTGGAGTAGTGGTGGTAGTAGTCGTTTAGTAATAACAATAAGAATACGTAGTACTACAACAAACCCAATAGCGAGTAACAGCGAATCAGCTTCTTTTATCAGTCACGGCGGATACCTTTACACTACATCCGCTTGTCTAGCAGAGCATACGCGCGATACATTCAGAGACACAAGCACGCTAGCTTTCCGCGGGTATGCTAACTTACTTTGTAATAATTATTGAGACAGCTAGTTCATGCGGCGCCAGCTAGTTCGCCCGGAGACAGCTAGCTGATGCGGAGCCAGCCACGACTGTTTCAGCTTACACGATTGCAGATCGTGGTCGAGAGAAGCAGACCCCATCAGTCACCTAGAGATTCAAAAGGTAGCTGTACTATAACTGGCACCCAGCGGTTAGGTTTGATTAATCCGCTGGCCAGCATGTCCCCATTGAGCCGGCTAGCTACCAGTATTTTGGGATAGCACCTTCAACAAGACGGCCACCGAAGCCACTGACCATCGTTTAGCTTTCGCTTACACACAAATCTTTTGCTCTCACACACTGTACGCGGTAATAATTGATGGGGCGTCATGGAAGCACTGGCTCACTGGCAACACAGCCAGACAACGAACATAGTGTGCTCTTGTCGCACCTCCACACTTCCTCAAGCACATGACGTCGACACAGGGTCACGGGGATCAAACGATCATGAAAGCCCGCTGGATCCGAGCTGCGTGCGACGTCAATCGAAGCCCTTAGGCCTAGCCCGAAGAGCATAGAGCAACAGGCATGCTTCAGGCCTTGTAGACCTTGCGACTTGTCTTGGACCGTGGCGATTTTTGCCATGACCATGACCTGCAGCAGACGTGAAGTGGCCAGCTGGTTGAAAGGTATTGAAGGCTGTTCTTGCACCAAGGCGTCATTGCCGCGAAGCACAACTTCCTGCGTTCCTTTCTTTCGCCAAAGCATACAGCCCCTAATGGCGCAAAACTGCAACGACCTTGAGACGCAGGCCGCTCGCGCTTGTGGCTGAGTGACACACGCCAAACATCCCTACGAGCCACAATCCTCAGCGGAACGAGAACCTAACGTTGCTACACTCCCCTGATGATGTAGGAGGAGTCTACGTGTTCGGTCCATGATCCCATAAATACTGTTCTTCAGTACTTACTCTGTCAGCAGCTCGTAGGTGGCTGCAAAAGCGAGCCTCTCGCAGCTGTAGACCTCCGAGATGCGATGCAGGCCCTCATCGAGCGTCTTTGTGAAGATATAATAATCACCGACTGCAACGTACTGTTGCTCCCCCCATTTGGCGATAAAAATACCATCTGGGGGGAGGTTGTCTTCGGTGACTTCAAGGGCCATGCGGGGCAAGCCGCTCGACATATAGACGCGAAAGCCTTGCAGTTGAAGGTTCTCTGCGTCGGTGAGTGTGCTTGGGATTGGTAAGGAGGTGCTCAAATCGTAGCAGAGCTCCACATCCCTCGCACGGATCACCCATTCTTCAGCCCATGGCGTATTGAGCGCCTTCGCAACGAAATCGCCTTCCTCAGCCAGGTTGCGGGTCTCCTGCAAACACAAATCCTGCCGTTCAAGCTAACAGGACTTGCCACATAACTTGCTCGACTTGGTCAACAGTTCCAACGCCAGCATCAAGCTGGCAACTTACATCAGTGATTGAGGTGGGAAATGTTTGGCTTAACAGCACCTATGCAGGGCATCGAGTAAGTAGTTCGCCCAGAAGCTTTGTAGGCAGCACGTCACTCAACAGCAGAAGAAATTGTCTTCCAGCAGACCACACATTCCAGGAACTGGCAGGACGAAATCCGCATCTAAACCTTGATATACAGGAAAAAAAAAGCTGAGGAAGACCCTAAAGTGACTCCTTTTGCTAGGCAGGTGCTTACGCGACGAAAGTAGCACTGAAAGGCAACCAGCCACCTGTGGAAACTTAAGAAACGTCTTTTCCATGTAGGTGCGAAGGGAAGAACATGCGCCAACGGGAAACAGCAAGTGATAAAAACAAGCTGTTGCAGCATCACCTGCACACATGCATGCAAACATAAATCGCAAGTTCTATTACAAACACACACACACAAAGAGAGACACCACATTGACAAGCATCTTGCTTGCATCTGTGACTCAATGCAAGCCAACACACATGCGTACACATGCACGTGTATGCCCAAATGTATGCACTGAACACCGAAAGTGAAGACGATGAACGTCAGCGCAGCTCGAGAGAATGAGCATGAGTTCGTATAGAGGAAACGGAAGCTGGCACAATGAAACAGAAGTAACGACGAAGCGCGGGCCAGAAAGAAATGAACAGTAGCAGAAAATGAAAGCGACATCAAAATAGGAAGATTGCGGCTGTAGTCAAGTCTCCTCCGTACTGACTACAAGGAAAGGCAACTGCAAAGAGCGTGCCTCATCTCTTGCTCAGGAGCCTGCTGCGAGGATTGAATTGCAGGCGCCTTTGAAGTCTGATGTGGCTTGTCGGGTAACGCATGCCCTTACAGCTTGAGGTGGGTAGTGAATGTCAACATCTTAAGGTGAACGGGTTGGATCTGAAGAAAGGACAGGAAATGCTCAGTGAAGGCATGGGCCCAGGTAGTCAGACAAGAAAACCATGGGGCAAAACGTTCCATGTGCACTCTCTAATTATTGCACCCCAAACGTCCTCCTGGCCATCAACGATGGTCCGCACGGTCTCGCCTGGCGTGGCATTCCGCAAGGCCACAACCGCCTTCTTGCGCACCAGCCTGCGTGTGCCGCGAATGGATGTGCAACACAATCACTTGAGTCACTTGAGCACACAAAGGCACGCCTGCCAATGTCCAGGCACTCCTCACGCAGCATGTCCAACATCGCGGCTTGCTCCATGGCTCGCGGGTAGGGTTAGTAGTTGTTTGGCCGGACTTTGGGGCTGCAAAGACGCTAACAGCTGCAGTTGCTTCCTGTAAGCCGGGCAAACCAAGCACACAACTCAGCTGAACGAATGCGCCTGAGCAATGCCGGTCGCGAAAGGTGCTTGTGGTTCAACTGCACCAGGAACACCTCAGATGTAGCAATGGCGATTCGCATGTATAGTAATGGCGAGCCGGGGTCGAGCACAAACTGTGGACTTGCGTAGCATCTGCTTGCAAGTACCGGCAATTTCAGAGTGCATGTCAAAAGCATTTGGTCGTGATGTTTTGGGGCTGCAGCACATTAAGTCAGCTTTCACATAACAGGTGCCCAGCTTCAAGTTGCGCAGCTCCAATTGATCGTTGCCAAGACCTCAAGTTCGCCACTTCGCTCTTCCTTAAAACTCTGGGACAGCTCTGTTCTGCATGCATTTCGACAAGAAAAGCTTGAGAAAGTGATATTCTTGCAGGCTCCACAACGAAGTCGAGCCTGAACAGCATCATCAACAGTATGACCATGAGCACTCATGTCCTCAGAGGAAGGAATAATTGGCTCCAATCCGAATTGTTTCCGGTACACTTGCCGTTCTTTCGCCAACACGAAAACCATCCATCCCATGAACTCCGGTGATGCATGCTCATATCGAAAATTGTTTCTGGACAATGGCGCAACGCATGATGCAGAACGCGCGGGCTTCCAAGTTCCGCTGACCACAACCAAAAGCACGAGAAAAGCACAACACCTTTTTGAGGTAGTCATTGGAAATCCAAATTCGAAATCAACTCTCAAACCACTCCCAGACATTGGCATGTCGGATAAGAATATACTATACTCTACCCCGAAACCCATGTACTGAATTCTTAATTATTTATCTTACAAGGCTTCAGGAGGCTTCAGTGCTTCAGCTTCTGGAGTCCAAACTGTGTTGATTTGGTCAGGACTGACATCTCAGTGAGCAGCTGGAAGGAAGTATGCGAATTCAACTTCCAACTGCTGTTGCGTCTAGAGACTTCGGAAATGAACTCCACCACAGCTTCCCACCTGAGTGACTTCAGCTTTGCGGTGAACACATTGGAAACCTCGGCGTCCGCACCACGGACCTTCGCCTCATCTGGAGGGCAGGTAGTGCTTTGGACGCACAAGCCAACAAACCTTTCCCGAATCATCGAGCTGCCGAAAAAGGCTTCAAGCTTTTTGAGATTCTGAAGAAGCGTGTCCTACCTCAGCGCTCATTAACCAGTAACCAGACATACTGAACAGACTCGACAGGTATATGAGGGACCACAAAAGAATTCCGGGGACCGGGGACTCTGGGGACCTGTCTGATTGAGTATCGAGGCATGCGAGGACCTCAGGCACCTAACTTCAAAACAACAATTTGCCAGCCTGTCAATCCTGTGAAACTTTCAACTGAAAAGTTAATCACGGTGCGGGCTAAGCTCAACTTCATAGAGGCAAGCACAGGACGCTAGCTCTGGACGCCCAGCAGATGAACGCTTTGGCTCCGAGGGTTCATTCCAGCAGGACGGGCCAACACATGACGGCCCCAGACCAGGCCAGCGGTCTGTGCAGCATGGTCAACATGGAGTAGTTTTCAGAACTGTGTGATCCTTGAATAAGGTTTTTCTACAGAAAGGTACGCAACACGGCTTGTGGTTTCCACGTCGACAAGTTTAGTATGTGTAGTTGCCAGTATAGATGTAACAATATTCCCTCAAGTTTGATGTTGTAAGTGACAAAGCCCAGGTGTTCCATAGGTCTGGTTTGACTAGGCTTTTCGAATAATAGTATACTAGCATGATTTCTGCAGCTTACCATTTCCAAAAAGCAAGACCCCGGCTAAACTTCAGAAAAAGGGTGGACAAAAATTGTCCCCCCCCCCCTCTCCTCTAATCAAGGCTTCCCAGAGCCTCCTGGCCTGCGATATCAGCCCCCACAGACCATCAGCACAGCAAGAATAAATAAAAGAATCAACAGACTTAAACTACTAGGGCTACTCGCTGACACCCAGGACTAGTTTAACATAAGCTAGAAAATAAAAGATATAAAAGACTTAAAAGATTTAAACCTAAATCTTTCAGATCTTTTATTCTCCTAAAGGACGGAGAAAAAAAGGAATTAAATTATTTGAATCGCTAAATTCTGTTATTTCTTTGTTTCCAATAAAGGACGGAGGGCGGAGAAATGAAAGATTTAAACCATATAAATCTAAATCTATTAAACTGTCGATTTCTTGTATTTCTTTGTTTGAACTATTCCTGAAGGTCAGCCAGGGGCCCTAAGGATTTAAATCTTTGAGTTCCACAACTTCTCCAGCAACGGCCTGCAAAATAACAGGTTTAAATCTAAAGCTTTGAAATCTTGCATTGCTTGTATTTCTCCAGTAATGGAAGGAGAAATAAAAGAGATACAACATCTAAATTTCTAGGGCCCCGGGCTGACCCCCAGGAATAGTTTACATAAACTACAGAAATAAAAGAAATAAAAGATTTCCATCTAAATCGTTGAAATCTTTTATTTCTCCCCTGAAGGCGGAGAAATAAAGGAAATGCATGATTTGAATCTTTCAATTCTTTCATTTCTCGCGCAATATGCAGAGAAATATAAGATCCAAAAGATATAAATGTAAATCTCTTAAACCTTGTATTTCTTGTATTTCTTTCATTTGTTTACACTATCCCCGGAGGTCAGCCAGGGGCCCTAATGATTTAAATCTGTTATTTCTTTCTTCTGTCCAGTAAAGGAAAGAGAAATGAAAGAAATAAAACATTTAAATTGCTAGGGCCGCCGGCTGACCTGGAGGAATATTTTAAATAGATTCAAGAAATACAAGAAATGCAGGGTTAAAAAAATATTTACATCTCGTGAATCTTCTATTTCTCCGCCTACTTCGCGAGAAATAGAAGTAGAAACAAGATGTCAACCATTCATTGATTTTATCTCAGTGGATGCGGGCTCCGTGACTTCGCGCGTCGTAGCGTGGTTCGTGCATTGCGCCGCAATGCGCTGAAATACGGTCTTGCGCTGGAATGCGCCGCAATGCTCTGGATTCCGGGCATGTGCTGGAACGCGCCGGACTTCGGGCATGCGCTGAAATTCGGGCCTTGGACTAATGGGGCGATGAAAAAACTAAATCCAAACTCCTCACACCCTTGGACCAATGGGACGTATCTTGGACTCATGGGCCGGAGCTTGGGCTAATAGCCCGTAGCTTGGATTAATGCGGCGATGAAAAAACTAAATCAGAACTCCTCACACCCTTGGACTAATGGGGCGTATAGCTTGGACTCATGGGGCGTAGCTTAGACCAATGGGACATAGCTTGGACAAATAGCCCTTAGCTTGGACTAATGGGGCGATGATAAAACTAAATCAGACCTCCTCGCACCCTTAATGGGGCGTAGCTTGGACCAATGGGGCCTAGCTCGAGCTAATAGCCCGTAGCTTGGACTAATGGGGCAATGATAAAATTACATCAGAAATCTGATTTCATTTTATCATCGCCCCACTAGTCTAAGCTACGCCCCATTGGTCCAAGGGTGTGAGCAGTTCTGATTCACTTGTATCATTGCCCAGCTACTCCCCATTGGCCCAAGCTACGCCCCATTAGTCTAAGGGTGTGAGGAGTTCTGATATAGTTTTTATCATCGCCCCATTAGTCCAAGGCCCCATTAGTCCAAGCCTCGGGCTATTAGTCCAAACTCCGGCCCATCAGTCATCAGTCCAAGCTACGCCCCATAAGTCCATTAGGGGAGAAAATAAAAGATCTAAAAAACTTAAATTGAACCCAGCCCGATCGTGAAATGAACCCAGGAGGTTCCTCTCTCTCACATATATATATATATGTGATTCAGACAGTGTATACATACATGTAGAGATCAGAACTGGTGAGTTTACTTTCAATCTAGGGGCCCTCTGTGGCCTCGATCTCCTGCAGTCTATGCATCTTACACTGCAAATGACCATCTATGTTGATTAAATGTAGTCCAAAATCAACTAATTGGAAACCTTGGCCGATTTGCGTCTGAAGTGCCTGAATCCGCTGGCCAGAAAAGCAACTCCAGCGAAAACTTCTACACAGCGAACATCCGTAGCTAGCGGCATTATAGATGGGAGCCCTTTCCAAAGTGGATCCAGGCGCATGCCACATGCATGAATTGTGACCTTCGGCCCAGGGGCTTCTGGGCAACCTCCTGGGCAACAAAGCCCGCTGCATGTGCTATACACTGCTTCAGAGAAACGCGCTAGCTGTGTAGGACGGTGGCGGTATGCGAAGTACATGGAGCAGAGGGGCAGGGCCGTAGAAACAGAAGACAGCTGGAGCACCGTTGCTTTTCGGGCTCGCTGGGGAAGCCATTTTGGCAGCTTGGGTTCTGTCTAACAGCAACACAAATTCCTGAGGCTGGCAGCAGCAGCAATAAAGTCTCGCAGAGTGAGGAGCTCCATCATGCACATATAGCCCTGCCAAAGCACGCTGGAAATTTTCCTGCTTCGCTTGCAACTGTGATCTTGCTGTGGATGCTTCGCATCCTCAATGGAATTGCCAATTGCCAGCTTGGCACAGAAAGCCACCACTCCAATGGGGACCGACCAACACGCTACACGTCTACGCTATATACAGTCAGTATATACATGTTAACACTAAACTTTTTCACAGTCCAAGTGTCCCACTATCGCAGTACGCAAGGGATACACAGATCTAGATCCGTCAATCTGAGGACTATATAGTTGAAAGTTGCATGTTGTATGTGTGTATGTATAGACATTCATATGTGAATATAAAATACAGTAGGACAGCGTCTATAAAGAGATCGCTGTGCAGGAATCGCTTCAACAATCCGTGTGTCTAGCAGGTGCAACGGTAACGTCCCGGTTGCAATTCAAATGAGATGCCTTTGGCAGTGACCCATGTGGCAAATGCCACATCAGAGGTCAAAATGCTTTTGCGCTACATCTGGGCACACCCCCTCCCTATCTAGGGGGGGGGGAGTGGGGGGGGGTTTTGATAGGAAATTTTCCTATTTCGAGTTGGTCCGAGAATTTCCTACTGGGGGGGGGGTCTGGGGACTCTATTTGAATCTAATTACTGATAGTTACTATCATTGTTATGGCCACGCACTGCCATGCACGCCATGGTGCGGCATCACCATCGCACATCAAAATCATCAACAAGAACCGTCATCGTCTTCATCATGGGGACTTGTGGTTTGTGATAGCAGTAATAGCAAAGTCCAAACACTACCCCCCCAAGTCTCCTTATTATTCAGGACCTGGCATGGTGTTCTCAAAGGCTTCACAGGCTCCCGAAATAGGAAAAAACCATGGGGGGACTTCTGGTTTGTGGCAGCAGTAATAGCAAACTCCACATGCTACCCCCCCAAATCTCCTTCTTGAGTACCTGTGTGTACCTGTCAAGCTCTGTGTCAAGGTTCTTAGGCAGTTCCTTGGAAGGTTTCTAAGAAGGTTCCTAGGAGACGGTTCCCAGGAGAAGGTTCCTAGGAGAACCTTCCGCGGCTCGAGAAATAGGAGAAAAGCCTGGACGGGACTTGTGGCTTGTGGTAGCAATAATAGCAAAGTCCACATACTACCCCCCCAAGTCTCCTTATTATGCAGGACCTGGCATGGAGTTCTCAAAGGCTTCACAGGCTCGCGAAATAGGAAAAAACCATGGGGGGACTTGTGGCTTGTGGTAGCAGTAATAGCAAAGTCCACATACTACCCCCCCAAGTCTCCTTATTATTCAGGACCTGGCATGGAGTTCTCAAAGGCTTCACAGGCTTGCGAAATAAGAAAAACCATGGGGAAATCCAAAAAAAGCGAAGCACCATACGCTGTCCCATGAATCCCAACATGTTTCAAATATTAGCAATGGCAACTGATGGCAACTACACCTGCGCATGTAGCGTTTCTTCCTATTTCTGATCCTCCCCCCCCACTCCCAAAAAAAATGGGAGGAAAGGTTTTTTCCTGGGGGGACTCCCCCCCAAAAATATCCTATGATAGGAGGGGGGTATATCTGGGCAGATCTCAGGGGGTGACAGGCCAGCATATAGTACAAGCTATAGTTGCATGATGACGATTCAATCGGCCGCCACGCACCTCACAGCTTCATACAGAATCCTCACGCTGTTCTTCTGCAGCTGAATCACCTCTTCCACTGCATTGGCAAAGTCGCATTGGGCCGTTACAGCATACAGATTATGATTCAAAGCCTATATGTTACAATCATGTGGGGGTAAGGGTTAACCGCCCTGGCCTAGAATAATTCGACCATGTCAGTCATGGTTAAGGGTGCAGGGCCTAGGGTCTATATTGGGGTTATCCGTGAAGTCAAACCCAAGGGAATACACCGGTAATCATCCACAAAATAGCTTATTACAACCCAGGAGCCATGAATTTGAGAGGCAGCATTTGACCCCCTACACTGCGTGAGGTTGATAATTTTTCGGTTTGGGATGATTGAGATTCAGGATTGCATTTGTAATCATGAATGTACCAAGGGCGTACTATCTTAGACATCGATTTCTGGATGGCAGCGAGCATGCAAGGCACATGCCACATGATGAGCTGTCGTCTAAACTCCTCGAAGGGGGTTGTAGAAGGGGACCACTATAGGGTTTGTTTTTAAGAGGGATACTAGGAGTTTAGACAATAAACCCGAAACCCCTAAGGTTGTCCAAACCCCTAAGGTTCTCCAGGCGGGATACTAGGAGTTTGGATTACAGCTCACAAGGGGGCCCGGCTACTTTTAGACTGCCTCCAGCTCGAGCTTCTCGCCTCCGCTTCCTGCATCAATCAAGACAGAAGCAAGAGGCAATGGACATCAATAGACCGCAACTGCAAGGCATGGCGAACCTCATGGCAGACTTGGGCACGATCAAGTTCCCTGGCTTCACCGTGCCTAAGCCGACAAGGATTTTGGCAGAGCGCAGGACCCGCTGCTGCGCAGATTGTGCTGGCTCTACAACTCAAAACATGCTTGGACTTACTCCGGTAAGCTTGACGTAGGGCTGTTCGCACCTGGCTTGGTTCTTGCTCCGGCTGTCGTCATTTGTGATGCCCCCACACACAGGCAGGTCACGGATGCTGGCTATAGCCGAGACACTTGGGCCAGACGAGAGCGGCGTGTCCTCTCATTTCAAGCATGCTCGTACCCTCAACCATTGCCGAATAGAAGTTTCCTTTTGAGGGTACACGAGCTTGCAGCTCCCCTCGTTGGTGACCCTAATGTGGCAAACGCACACTAACAAGTCCTTGCACCTGTCATTACTCCTGCACCGTGCTTGCAAGCTTCTGATGTTGCAAAAGGCTCTCACGGCGCAATATGGAAATTCTGCTTTCATCCAACCCAATTCAATGATTCACAGCCACCTTCGAAGCTCATGAACGTATGCGTGCAGGCTGGTGGCTGTCCTTGGGCACAACTGCGCCGCGAAGCCTTTGCAAGGCTTGCTCCTCGTCGAACTCCACCTGATCCAGCAAAATCATGTCACTCACATCTGCTTCTGCTGGACAAACCCTGTGTTTTATGCACGCTAGATAGTCTATGACATAGCAAGAGGTTTTATGATTGTGGTCTCCGAAAGGTCGGCAACTTGAGAGACATGATCACAAATCTTTAGCGTTGGGCCTATTTTGCGTCTTTCTAATTTTGGAGGCATCACATGTCTGGATGCTGCTGTCACATTCTTTGTGACCTTGTTCCATTTCCAAGTTGTGTGCCGTGGTTGTGGGTTATGTGCCCTCTGTTAGGACACTTTTGATGCAGAAGGGTTTTGTTCAATCCCTGCCCCCAAATGCCCAAGTTCAGAGTGCTCCAAATTAACGGCTCACTTCACTGCCTTCAGGTTTAAGGCAGGTGAGATGCGCACCAGGGTGACTGATTTGCTGACACAGCGATCCGTACAAGACAAGCACATGCGTATGATAGGGGGAACTAACACCCTTACATGGTGAGTTGTTTGTTCACGTACCTGCATGCATCTCAGGATAAGGTGCGAACACGGTTGAACAATATCGTGTCCCCTCTACACCTACGCCTTGGACGAATATCTCCGGTTGCTGTCCCTGATGCCTCGACCTCCCTGTAGTCTGAGTCGTTGAACTCGCCGGGTGTAAGGATGTACGTCTCTTCCGTGAGCATGCTCACGATGACGTACATGCCCTGCCTCAGTCATACGATGCTTCAATCTGACCAGTTCGGCAAGCACGCCCCAAGGATAAGCTTAGCAGGGGAGGCTGCAAGATCTGCTGCTCACTGCGAAGGAGCCTATAAACAATTGCCTCATGAAATGGACAAAGGAGCTTGAGCTCCAGTAGCTGTCCCCACTTGGAGCGGATCGTCAGATCGTGATCCTCCTGCAGTCGCACCTGGCCAACTTGTGCTGCTTTTAGGTTCGTGCTTATGGTTGCAAAATAAAAAAAAATTATGGGGGGTGTGGAAAATTGACATTGAAAGATGGAAAGGTAACGCCAGGTGGGTTAGAGCCTGGTTGCGGCGTCAAGCACCCCCAGCGACAGTTTCGCCAAGAAACGAATCAACCAAAGATGTCAACGTATTTCTCACCAGGTTCTTGCTGGACACGACTTATAACGAATGCAGGGACATGCAGATCCTCAAGACTTTGGACAAACTTCCGAACCCAGTCAGCAAACGAGATCTAGATTAAATCTTGGCTGTACGGAGTCAGTTTTCAGCGGAAGCGCTTGAGCGCGCGGGGCGACGCAAGATGCTCTCGTTGGAGATTATTCGAATTTGCTTGGGCGTTGTCACCTTTCTCAAATCTACATGGCCATGTGAAGATTACGAGTCACCGTGCGTTTACGCGCTGAGCGTCAGCATGCAGTCAATTCCTGCATTCTGCCATTGAAGCCCCCCAGAAACTTGCTGCCCTTTGGCATTGACTGATGGCTCGTGTTTAGTTGTCAATTGCTTCCGCTGTGATTGTGATTTTTTGAATTTGACAAAACTGTCAGGGTTATACGCTAATTTAAATTACGTGTTCGCAGCCTGCTGAGACAGGGTCACTGTAACTTAAACATTTGTCATGCTGGCAGCGGCTGTGCTGAGAACGTCAACACGCTTTTCGTGGTTACCCGAAAAAGCTGGGACTACCATCCACCGTCTTTGGTTCATAATGCTGACCTGAGGTCTGCCATTAATGAGTGTAGCAAGGAGTGACCTGATGATCGCGTTTCCTGCGATTAAGGCACATCTTCTGTTGATCTCTCAAGACTCAATGGTGGTGTGGAGGTAGAGCCACATCTCATATTATGCACGTTCTGGCGTCGGTATGCCACGGCCAAGATGGAACGACATTCAGTCCGCAAGTAACCTGATTCCCATTGATCCCCTCATTCCCTATTTGCCCCTTGAACCTCGTGCAAAGAGGTCTCTCTGCTCCTGACGGTTTACAGAACCACGTCTGTCGATCCTAGCGTCCATACGCAGCAATTCTAAGACAGCGTTTTGTATTTGATTCGCTTCCCCAATATGTCTTACTTGCCAGAGACAACTTTTGAGAGTGATGGCTGTCATTCAGTTTATCAAAGACTCCGCATATCTATACATGTATGCCTACTAGCGCTGACCCCTCTGACGGGCGGCCATTGCGGCAGCCACTTCCTCAGAAAAAGCCTCCTTTGGGACAAGGCCGGCTTTATCTGTTGAATGTTCGCGATGCCCCCAGGATAGGTATGCTCCCCCTGCAGTTCGCCCCCAGCCAGGAGCATAATTTAGCATAATTGAGAGTGAAAACAATACCCAGCCCCATTGGAAAATCCATGCATTCAACCCATGCATCCGGCATGATCTTGGCTTGCCAAGGTTAGTTTCCAGCAGCAGCGTGGCCGCAATGCGCAGGAACAGCTTAAGCGGTTGGAACTCGGACGCGGCGGAAGAACGCGCACGAAAACACTTCGAGCTTTCTCTCTGAGTCCCGTGTAGCGGGCCCTACTTCAAACGGCCAGAGCAGAACCCTTCAAAGACTGGCACTGCCATCCACAGCTGTGAATCCTGGCCGGGGCCACCACATACCGCGGGTCTTTGGCTGGTGGGCATACCGACCACTGGCCGTCTGCCCTCACACACCTCGGGCTTGCAGAGGACAAGTTTGAAAAGATGGAACTGGTCAATGCCGCCAAGACCTAAGACCTAAGGGCACGAGCCACGAGATCGTCAGCACTCCCTGCTCTGTCTCCTCTAGGTTGCAATAAACCCCCTCAGCATAAACTGAGCGCCTGATTCAACCGTTTATGCGGCCTAGGGCGCCACCCTGATACAACAGTCAATCTTAGCACGCTTAGTTCTCAAGGCTGAAACATAGAGATAGAGAGAGGGAGAAAGGTCCACAAATGTTGCATCATTTTCTTATCGTCGCATCCATGGAAGACCCCAAGAATCTGTCAAAGGGATCATCTTTTCAGAGCGGGCTTTGAAGTGCTAAGCCAATCTGCAACAAAAGCTGGAAATATGTCCGACAGTCCCATCTTTGGGAGATCCTCTGAGCAGACCATGTGTCTCACTTCTGAGGTCAGAAACCTGCTAGAGTGATGTTGCGACGATAGCATGGGTTACGTGTCCGCAAGATCCTGTTCGGCAGATGCATCAGGCGCAGAGATTGCAGGAATCATCTCTGGTTGGAAAACCTAGCGTGCCCTAAACGATTTGGCCCGCAGTCAGCAACTGCAGAACTTCTGTCAACCTCTGAAAACCCGAAACTGCAGAAGTTTTGCGCGATGCAACTGAAATGGGAAAAGACCCACGTAACAAGATTTCCCGCCGAGGAGCTCCGCAAGGTTCAGAGCTTCAGCGGGCACCTCGTAGTTGCCCCGGCGCTCGTCGGAGCATTCGTACAACTCGGCTTGTCCCCTCGGGAGCAAGCAAGTCAAGCACCCTCCCCGTGGGTAATCTACATGAGGTTCCAAAGTCAAAGCGACACGTTGAGGCAAGGGGCTCGATTCGCCTAACCTTCATGGGCTTGGTTTTTTGCCTCGGGCGGCTGGCGAAATGCAGCGCAACTCTCACATACCAACCCGTGTGACGTAGCCTACAACAAATGCTATGATGGCCTACGTGCAAACGAGGTTCATGAAGCGCCCGCCCAAGAGGCAATGGCGAAGGGCCAGGAATGCTTCTCGCTGTGGAAGGTCTCCAGGACAGGATTCTTGCATTCAGGAGAGAGCCGTGACAAGAATTCAGTTTGAGCTCCCGACGCTCCATGATGAGGCGCGTGTCGAGTCGCTTTAGGAGGAACACTTTGAGATCGAGCCAGGTGCGGCTAAGCACATGCATGCTGGCAATGCAAGAATGCATGACAGCCCCCGGCCGGACCCACTGTTGCACTGGCTTTCAACAGAAGCGTGCGGGGATGCAATGCGTTAGCAGTTAGCAAGCATTCAAGCACAGCGGCCATACTGTCGCCATACATTTGTTGCTCTTGGCTGAAGGGGGCACTGTGCCTGTCTACCGTCCGCTTGTCCGCAAGACTGGCCTGGAGGCCCAATAGCATCGCGTGAAGAAAAATATTAGGGCATTTGCTTTGCTTGCAGCTCTGATGGGAAGCAAGTGTGGAGAAGAGCGCGCTAACGGGCTGACTGCTGACTTGCACATACACTCGGAAAGCCTGGCCATGAATCTGTTTGCATGGGTAGCATTAGAAACCTCAGTCATGGTTCTGCTACGTGGCATCAGCTGGCATCCCTGCCGCTGATCTGCTACCATTGTGGTGCGTGGCGTCAGGCGGTGCGAGATGATTTCGAGGTGACTTGCTTTCAATATGTTTAGCAGGGATGTCACTTTTTGCAAGTATTCACAAGGAGAAAATCAGATACACTCGCGTATTCTTCAGTGTCATGTTGGGTCATCTCAGCAGATGCGAGCTTGTGTGCCATTATGCGCGTGGAGCAGCATGCAGCACTACCATCTCTCTCACTGGTTCATTGTCACAGGTGTCATCCGTGCTGGGCGAAGTCGCGAATGCTTTCTCGTACGCTATGGTCACCAATATTGTGCTCAGACCCGCTTTGCAGGCTGTTCTCGAGAACTCTACTGGGATAAACACAAGGATTGGCGGTGCAGGGAT
Organism: Symbiodinium sp. CCMP2592; assembly: GCA_905221615.1. Taxonomy (NCBI): domain Eukaryota; class Dinophyceae; order Suessiales; family Symbiodiniaceae; genus Symbiodinium; species Symbiodinium sp. CCMP2592. The sequence continues at coordinate 1,010,696 of CAJNDT010000001.1, forward strand.
AACCACCCCGCAGAATAGCGCTTCAAGTGAGCCCCAGATTAGGGTCGCCATGCTAAGTACTTGCTGCATGTTGGGTGTCTGGAAGCCACTCTGGGCAGCTTTATGGAAAGGCAGTACTTGTCTGACCAAGCACACTATCAAAAACTGCTTAATCTTTAGGGTCGAAAATTCCCGAGTGCGATCCCATTGTTTCCGACAGTGCTAGACGGCCTCTTTTTGCACGCGAAGTATTACCCAGAGGTCGATCCATCAGGTGCTGCCGTGAGTGCGGCCTCGGTCTCGCCTCGCGATCGGGCCCAGGAGGACTTCATTACACATTGAGCAGTAGAAGGCAGCACCTCTCTGCATCACGCGATGCGAACTGTGGACCTCATTCGAAACTGGCTAGGTCAGCTCCAACCTGGGTCAACTAACTCATGCGGCACACATGTCATGAGCTTCTTGGTTGATTCTGCGCCTCCAACTCCAACACTGGGCCGCTCCAAACTTGGCTTCAGACTGGGCTTCCGTGAGGTGGGAATTGATCCAGCAAAACCTGCCACTCTCAAAGCCATTCTCACATCCGATCATTTCCCAAACATCCATGCGCTTGGGGCCTGCAAGTTTCTTGCAAATTGGTTGGCAACAGTTTGGCAACTATCAAGCATGATGTCCACACGTCCTTCAGTCAGAGCGCTGTAGAGAATTGCGACGGCATACAACTCCCCACGATTCACGGTTTGTGCGCCTGGTAGATTACACTGCAACGCGGCAACTTGCACAAGGTTTCCACCATGCATTCTGTAGGCCACAATGCTGCACGCCACACGCATAAGACGAAAGGTCCTTGGTGTGTGGTCCCCCACTGTCATCTCATGCTTCCGTGTTGGACACTTGGCACAACAGGCACACCAGCGCATCACTATTCCATCATGGGGCAACGATCCTTGCAACACCGTCCTGAATGCGCTCTTGCGCATCTTCAGACCTGCCTTTTCAAGCGCTACAAGTTTCCTTCTGACCGTGGTCGGTCCAGTCGATGCCTGCTGCTAAGGCCGGATCCCTCATGCGCTGCGCTATCCTGACACAAAGGGCCCCTCACTCTAGGCCAACTTTCCCGCGTGAGCCAGGTCCTCTCAAGGGGCTCCATCTGGCCTTCCCACCGTCCCACCTGCTAAGGAGTTTAAACCATTCATTGAAATGCTGCCCAATGATGTCTGCATGCGGGTCACGCACCTTGTCTGCCTGGCGCGAGTGGGTGGCAGGCCGCGCCTTGTGTCCCCCGATGGCTGCAGCCTGGACATACCTAAAACGCAGATTTTGACAGCATGAGCCAGCTCTTCGTAGCCTGCACTGAGGCGTTCACGAAAGTCTGTGGACTATATATAGCTGTGCTATATACATGCTACTTCGGGTGTATAGCGGGGCTGCCAGGGCACAAAGCTACACTGATTTGAACAAACAACCGGCTTGAAGTCGTTCAGCTTGTGGCTCGACTGTGTTTGACTGCATGTACTCCTGGTTTGAAGAACACATGAGCCTGCGGCCTAAACAAAACATGTGTATACTACCATGTGCCCACTACACGCCTCATCCAAACACCTCCGATTTGCGATTCCGGTGCTGGCAGTCGGAGTCCGTTGGCATAACTGAAGCATAGGAGAACTTATTGCCTTGCTTGAGAAATCTTGGGACTCAAAACAAGCCAGCGTTTCATCATTTGATAAACTCGTTCCATACCACCGTGTTTAGTAGTTGGCAGAATCTCTGAACTGCGAGGACATGAGATTTTATCAGATGATAAACTTTGGGGCCCGAGCTGTGCACATGCTTCCTCATGTGGTAAACTTGTGGCTCTCACCTACTAAAAAGTAAATCAGAGGTTCTCAGCGACTACCTAACCCTGCCTTACAAGAAATGGCGATGCTTGCTACTCACAAGCTACGTTTCGGGCAAAGCAACCAGCCAATTTCAAGCTGCAGCCTTCTCCGTCATAGCATGCTTTGCTAGGCTACATTTAGCTTGGAGCTGCGGCACCGTAGCCTTGCACTTTGCTGACTGAAGGGTGTGTGATGCGGCTATGCAGTGCTGCCTGTAGGCTGTGCATAGAATCCCAGCAGCATTCACGGAAATCCCCGCCGAGCCCTCGCAGCCCTCACTTCCTGTCCCTCGAGGACGCATTTGCGGAGGCCTGCCGACGACAATTCAGGAGTGGAACCTTCAGGGGAAGGTTGTAAGGAGGTGTTCAGAATTCGCCATCAGCGCAGCGTGCTCGCAGGCAGAATGAAAACAAAAGCCTCTCGCCGGTGATATGATCCACCAACTTTTTCCGCAGAGCTGGACACCGCAACCATCTTATAGTTGCAAAAAATCCAAATGCGGGGCGAGGCAACTGCACGCGACCTTTATAGGCACACGACTTATTTGCTACTTGGCGACGCTCCTCCAAGCGAGGTTCTGTTGTCCTTGCCCTCTCGTGTGGGCGCGGCTCCTGCCTCCTCCGGGCCTCAGATGACTGCGCAGAGAAAAAAGAAGCCAAGCTGCAATCACGGTTATTGCAATGCGAGCGGCGGGTGCCAGGTTACTTGGCCATCCCAACCACCTGCCTATGCGGCGGGATCCAGGGTTCCTGGGGGCCTGCACAGTGCTGCTTCAACTGTCTGCTGCGGCATGCCTCCATCTGCTCCGCCTTCAGCCTCTTTGGTGGCTGATCTCCTGGATACGTAGTCAATAGCTAAACATGAGTCCCGGCCAGGCTGCAGATGCACCTTCGGCATGCGTCTGTCTCCGGCGCCCTTGTTCTTGGCTAACTTCTTCTCAACCTGAGGCATGTGCGTCTGTGATATGAAACCTATTCCGCAAACTGCGTGCTGAATCCAGTGCGAGCATGGCCTTCGCCGGACGTTGCCTCTCCTGCCAAGTCCACGCATGAGTTAACAGCAATATCAAGGAACCGCCTGAACCCAGGCCTTGGGTTTGGGCTTTGCGTAGCCCAAGGAACTCGGATCCGGATCCTGGAGGAATAGGCAGAAAACCAATGAGCCCAACGTGGATGTGGGCAGCGACATGCGCACACATGCACGAACAGCCTCCGTCTTCACCTCCACCATGTCGGCTGGTCCTCGGACTCCAGCTCAAATGGCAGTGTTGGGGTCATGGGCGGTGTCGCTTCCTATTTCTGCAGTGTATCAGGGCACATGTACATTCATCAGCAAAAGCAGTAGAGGCTCCTCCGCCAACAAGGTGCTCTCCTGCCAGTCGCCCTGCCAAGTTTGGAATTCCCACTGACTGGCCGGCGGGAAGAACGAGTTGCCCTTCGAGCGGAAGAGCGTCATTCCGCCTCAGCAAGGTGTCAGAAAAATGTTGCAAGAAAGACGTCTAAAGTTTCTCCCAATGGGGTCGTGACCGTCCCGCAGCTGGATGCGCCAGCCCTTCTGCGTCATGCAGGAGATGAGGGCCGCAGTGGTGAGCCGCTTGCTGTCCTGCGGGGCAAGTCTCGGCACTTCTATGTTCCAGACTCTGCAGAAATCCATTAATTGAGCGACAGCCTCCTCCTCGGAAGGCCCCTCCAGGAGGCGGCACTGATCGAAGTTACTCCGCAGTGTGCTGTGTCAGTTGAGGATAAGGAAAAGTAACTGCTATACCATTCGCAAGGTTTGTCCTCCGCGGTGGTCACGCAAAAGCGAGACGTGTCATGGCAGCACAATGCAGTGGAAACTAGGCGTAGAACGTGAAGCTATGTGGCATGGAGAATATGCCTGCATGCCCCGCTTGTGAAGGTACCGCCATGACCTGTCCTGCCTCTGAAGTGAAGCTACATCTGGCTGTGCGGCTGCACGTGCCTGGCCCTCAACTGAAGCTTCTATAGCTATACCTGGAAAGTGACCCCATGGCCATGCTCACAACATGTGCTCCCCGAACAGATGGCCCAATTGGCCAGTCAACGCCTATAATGCAGAAATACACAAACCGCTGTTTCGCATGCACAAAAACTCTCCTTCCTGGATACATGACACAGTTCTGCCGCAAGATCTGATGTTCATAAAAATAACTACTGATAAAACTTGTCTGTGCTTTCATTCCATGGAGCCAGCTGATGGAAAACAGAAGTTTCTGCGCAGCTGCTCAGTGCAGAAAGATCACGGGAAGGCACGCCGCCATATAAACTGACAGGAGATCTTTTGCGCAAGCCACATAACATGCTCCGAGCAGCGGCCTCGGGACGCCGCTGAGATTCGCTGCACTGCGGGCTAGAAGCACTGGGCGCTCTTTCTCCATGGGCCTTGGAGCTCTTGGCCTTCCTCGGCTTTGCCTCGGACTGCTTCAATCCTTTGCGAAGATGCAGGAAAACTTCTGGCAAAGAGCACTTTGCAGCTCAGTGCTGGCGCGTCCTTCACCGTGAAGACGTGGTGGGGCGCAATGGCCCTCTGCGTCTTGGTTGCCTCCAATATCTCCTCTTTCTTGGCTCTCTTGGCCGGCAGCTCGTGGTCCCCATCCTCCGCCTGGAGCAGCTCGTGCCCCTTGCTCGCTGCTCCAAGAGTTGGTCATAGAGGGGGCAGTCCACGCTTGCATCTGATTTGTTCTTCTTGGATAGGTTGAGCGGCTTCTCGTGCACGAACATCACGAGGTGCCTGTCCCACTTGGTGAGCACCATCCAATTCACGCCCTATTCCTCAACTTGCTACGGCACCTACTTCTCGTCGCTGCACTTGATGACCCAGCGTCTCCGGCCTCTTGATCAATCTCTTCCGGCTGTTCAGGCTCCGTGCTTTTTCAGCCGGGAGGAGCCATCTGGACGCTCCGCGCGTGCTTCCGAAGCTGCTTGCTTCTCAGCTAGCTCCTGTCGCTGGAGCACTTTGATAGTACACATTCGCTTTGGAATCAGGGAGAGGACGGTCGCCATTTTAGTTGGACGAGACGGAGGCGCCTGTCAGGATGCAAAGTCCCAGCACTTGCTCCCTCGGCCCAGAGTTTTGGGAGAAGGTGAGTAGGGACATGGAGGGCGCTTTCGATACGCAATGGTCACTGGGCTGCAGTTATTGCATGACTTTCATGCCAATGTACATGCTTTGCGTGTGTGTCTCCTGCTTCACACGCACGAATGCTTGAAGCCCTGAAGCAATTGCAGGTGACAATGGCGTATTGCAAGGAGGCCGCAGGCCAGACAGACTGCAAACGCATGCTGAGCAAGGAGAATGCTGCAGCGGTGAAGGACGCTGACTCTCACATGTGCCAGCGGCGCAAGCTCGTGGAAGCATTGCCGGATGGCAGCGCGAAGCTGAAACTGACTCATGTGCAGACGGAGCTTAGCTTGGGGGACATGAGCATGGCGGCGTTCACCCTTTCCTTGAACATGCCCGGCGAAGATCTGCAGAAGTACGAAAGCAGAGAAGCACTCGCCCATGACGTTTCTTCTTGAGGTCTTGGGGAAAAGCCTGGAGTCACCATGGAAGGCCCATGCAATGCAGCCAGCTGTCAAGGACTCAGAGGCTATCAGGGCAGGTGGCTTACTATAGGATCATGGGTGAGATGGAAAGCGCAAGATGGCTTGCTTGCTGCTTCTGGAGATGTACAGCACCTGCCCTTCCTGCATATCACAGGACTTCCGCAGCAGTGGCAAGCAAACTTGTTTGGAGCGGGTACTCTTGACCTGGAACATCTCTAAATTGCAGGCACTCTCAGCAGTCAAAGGCTGGACGAAGAAACGGCGGTTCAGGAACCAGGGGTCGCCCTCCGCCCTGGCCACGCTAAATGCCGGCTGGATCGACATCTCAAAGTCCTTGCTTCAAATCCCCAAGACGGAGTTAGCGACAATGAGGTTACGGTTGTACTCAGGCGAGTTCTTGGGTACATAGATGCGCACGTCAGCATCCAGCCCTTGGAGTCAGAGACCCCACTCAAAAAACTGCATCCGTGTGAAGGGCATGCAGTGATTCCAGGCGCTTCTGAAAGGGTTTGGGCACATATTGCGGGACTTGCCGAAGAGCAGCGGAAGCAGAAGAAGCATTCAGTTGCTCCAGTTTTGCGGGAGACGGTCAGCGTGCAAGATCCATGCAAACATGGTTCATGTTTGAAGGCTCCTCCACTCCCTGCTAAGCACACTGTTTTTGCACCGCTGCTCGGTACGAAAGCTCACACAGCTTAGCATGTACAGTCTGCAGAGAAAAGGTCGCCGAGGGCGAAAAGCTGCAGGCCAGAGAAGCCGATGCCAAACTGGAAGTTCGTGGCAAAGGAGGTGGCGATGTACATGTAACCACGTATGTGAAAGTACCAGCCGTAAGAGGAGCGCGCGGCGAGTCCGCGGCTCGTTTGCCGAAGCTCGGCAGCAGCGAAAGACGCGTCAGTTGCTGAGAATCACAAAAGGAAAAAGCGCAGCGATTTGCCGGAGGCGGATGCGGGAGTCCGGTCCAGCTTCAAGCAGCGCGTTGAGGGCCGCAACCTCCTGCAAGTAGTGCACCAGAGCGTGCTGGTGTTTTAGCCGCATCCGCCACTGTATGTCGGCAATACCAGTCCCACGGTGGTAGGCCCAGACGGCGCCACCCCCGCGCAGCCCACCGGGGGTGAGCGCCGACCGGTCCAGCCCGAGAATACCCAGCAGCATGTCCCACCTGCGCCTGTACGACGAGGGCCCAAAAGGATAGACCGGCTCGTCCCACGCCAGATCGCCGCAGGCGGCAGAGATCAGCTCAACCGCGGCAGCAAAGTCGATCCTGAGGTGCTGGGTCCGAGGGCCGCCACGGCCAGCAGTTTTGGGCCCGGCCAGCTTCACGAAGATGGCACAAAAACCGCCCATATGGTCGTCCGGCATCAGGAGGCACTCGCGAGTAGTCTTCAGGACCTCCCCGATTCGGGCCAGACCGTAAAAAGCGATCATCGTGACGGCGGCCCAACGCCGCAGATTCCTCGCCCAGGCTAAGGAAACCAAAGCCCGCACCAGGATCTCTGGAACAGGGGTCCGGTGGACGACCGGTTGCAGCCGCTCCCACCGAGATACCATCTCCCAAGCCGGCCCCAGCTGACCTCGCATAGCCCAAGTGAGGCGTTGGGCCGCGACGACAGTGTACCTGAAGTTCTGCAGCGACCCTCCTGTCAAGTACAGAAAATCACCGTAAGAGCGCAGGGCCATGGCGAGGAGCGAGGGGCAGGCCACGAACGAAGCGACGGGATCAGAGGAAACGACGCCCGAACGAACCCAGGAGAGGAAAGCATTCCAGGCAAGAAATCCAAGGCGAGAGGACGTGGCAGAGTGAAGAGGTGCAGCGGAAAGTCCACCAGGAATGTCAGGCCGAGGCCGGGGACGGCGAGGGCCGGGACGCAAAGCCTCGCCGATGCGACAGCAAGGTGGCAGCTTGGCACAGGCGGCAGGGTCGAGGCTGCGATCCTCACACCAGCCGGCACCAGAACACAAAGCGACAGCGAGGGTCTCGCACAGACCTCTGGGGAAGCTTTTGGCGGCTAAAGTCCAAGCCTTGCGGTGAACCTTAGAGTAGCCTCGCAGTCTCAGATGGTCGCCTCGGTTGCAAAGGAGCCGGGCACCGGCTAGCACGGAGTCGGTGACGATGCGGGTCCGCTTTCGCCAGGGGCAGCCGCACCTGCACAGATCAACCCGGAAGACCTCAGAGGAGCGGGCCGGCGCAGAAAACTCCCAGCCCGGCAAGCGCCACAAGAAAGAAGCGTCGGGGTTTGCAATCCAGTGCAGAGCTCCGGCTGCGGAAGCGGCGTCGCGCAGGGTCTTAAGCCAGGCGGCCCGGCGGTTGTCAGTGCTGACCTTGTCAAAACCACGAGGCCCGAGGTGCTCAAACCCGAGCGGCTGAGCGGCAGAGCGCAATGGAGGCTGAGCGGCACGGCTCAGCGAAGCACAGGGCGGTGATGCACCAACGACGTGGAAAGCCCCGGCGCGCACGAGGCTCAAGATCTCGGCTTGTAGGCTGGTGTCGGACAAGTCCTCGGAAGCAGCCCGCTCAAGCTCAAAAGTCAGAACCCAAGGGCAGCCTCTGCGCACAAGCGCGCGTGCGACGCCACCGGTGCCGGAGAAAAGGTCAAGGGCACCGCGACGCGAAAGATCAGGGACCCGCCCTGCGCAGACAAATTGCCTCAAAGGGAAGTCCTCAAGACGGGCACGGAGGGCTGCGGGGAGAGCAGCTCCAGCACTGGACTCGGGCGCCGGCGGTTCAACGCAAGTGGCACGCGGCTCGCGGGCGGCTCTGGCATGGCCGGCCGGGCCTTTTCTCACAGCACGCTTGACCTCAGAACCGCTCACAAGAAGCGAGCCGGCACGGCCGCCAAGCTGAAACAAGTCCTCCTGGCAGAAGCCCTCGCCATCAACGGTAAAACCCAGGCTCCGAAGCTCCAGGGGCCGGCCGTTGCAAAGCTCGCTCCACCACCGGGGAGCCGGGAGAGTGGGCTGCCTGACAGCCTGCCTTCGGGTAGGGTCATCGGCAGGATTCTCGGCCGAGGGAAAGAAGGTGTGATGCGGCAAAATGTGGAAGCCGACGTACGGAGCGATGCTCCGAGACAGGAGCTCGTTCAAAGCCGGGGAGGCTGACCTGCCTTTACACACCGAGCCTAAGGCAACCTGACTATCTAAACCGAAAAGGTGGCGGTGGCACGGTTTTCGTGAACCGGCCCGGGCTTCCTCCCGCAGGTAGGCCTCGAGATCGGCCACGTTGATGTGCACACGGGACCGGTATTCCCTCCTCCAAAGTTCGACGAACCGGGGGTAGCGAGCCAGCCCGAGGTAAAGGGGAGGCGCCTTGAAAGAGACCCCCTCGGGTAGTTCGAGCTCCGGCTCGAGGAGGTCTTTTTCGCGAAGCCAAGCGGCAGTGTCGCCGAGCAAGCGTGTTTGTGACCGTTGCAGCATGGCAGACTCCTTGAAGCCGGCGTTGCCTGCGGTGCCTCCTTTCAAGAAGCCCCGACACGAGCTGCCATGTTGTTCCACGTGCGAGCAAGAAGCCAGAAGCATCGACAAGTACAGCAATGATGGATCGGTGTTGTACTGGCCGAAGAAGCGCCGCAACCAGGAAAGGGTTGTCTGAAGAAGGGAACTGAGTACTTAATTAGGGAAGACAGGCATTTTGTGACATTCTGACAAATTTCCTTTTACAGCGGCAGCTCGGTACGGTATTGGCTGATGAAACCCTAAACCCTAAGCCGCCTAAGCCCAAACCCTAAACCGAAACCCTAAAAACGACGACTGATGTGTCGTGTGAGCGCAGCACAGGAGACAGGTCAGCGAGACCTTGAGGAAGGCCGTGAGTGCGGCCATTGCGGTGTCATTCGGCAGCAGTGCCAAAGACAATTCGGAGCTGAAGTGTGTGGGGTGTTTTGTTCAGGCTGATGGTTGAAATCCAAGTTGAAGTCTCTATCCGAAAAAAACAACAAGTAATTACAGTACTTGGAGGGGCAGAGGACTTAGTAAGTATTAATGGTTGTAAGTAGACTGTACCCTAAATGGAGTTACCGGGTTACCCCAATTATAACTTATACCGTTACCCTACTGTAAGTAGTACTTACTAAGTCCCCTGCCCCTCCAAGTACAGTGCATTTTGAGGGTGTGTAGCGCTGCTAGACTCGGCCCTTTTGGTAACATGTTTTGGGGCTTGTCGAGTTGTAGAACCAGGGCGTGCGCGGGGAGAACTTTGGTGGCATCTCTCAGCCAGAGTTGGACAAGATCATTAATGCGAACGAGGCCTTGCACCCGGTTTGTCCTAGCGTGGCCCTTTCAAGTTCAAGTATGTATCTAGCTTGATGTCAAGTCACGTGGCAACATGGGCTCTCATTCGATTGTCGGATTCTTGGGCTTTCAACCGAGGCAGCACGCTAGAGGCTAGAGGCTCGAGGCAGGGGCGACGCTAGACCGGTGTGGGTTTCGAGCGATGACGACGGGTCACCCAGTCGCCGCGATACTGGCTGTGAAACTAAATTATTATTTTTTGCTACTACTACTGCTAATATTACTACTACAGAGTACACTACTGCTACTTCTACTACTACTACTACTACTACTACTACTACTACTACTACTGCTACTGCTACTGCTACTACTACTACAAGCCTGGAAGGAAGGACACAAAACAGCACTCCGATCACCTTTAATCGAACATTATCTCAACGTGCTGAGTGTCCTTTCAACCGGCTCCTACTACTACTACTACTACTACTACTACTACTACTGCTACTACTACTGCTACTGCTACTACTACTGCTACTGCTACTGCTACTGCTACTGCTACTGCTACTGCTACTACTGCCACTACTGTACTACTATCACTACTACTACTACTGTACTGCTACTACTGCTACTGCTACTGCTGCTGGTACCTGACTACCACTGCTACTGCTACTCCTACTGCTGGCTGTTTCTGCTGCCAGTGATTCTGGTGTCGCTGCGGCTCTCACTAACAGTCACCACCACCTACACTCACCTACAGTTACAATCTCACGTAGCTTTTCTTTGCAGGCCGCAAAAACAGCGTGGGAAGGCAAGCGTTCTGCTCGTTGCAACCAGCAGGGCAGACGTGTGTCAAAGCACGAGAAGTTCGATCTGACCAGCTTCCAGACACAGCAGGATTTCACAGAGTTTTACCAGGAAGGCACAGTGACCCCTGTGTCGAAGTTCTTGAGTGACAAAGGGATCCCCCCCAGCACCATCGGCGACATTCCGAAGCAGGTGGCCTTCGTGCAGGAGGAGTCCCGACCTCCATTGAGTTGTAGTTTTGTATGACTCCGGGAACCCCACCCTGATCTCCTGATGCTGCGTGTCAGGAGCTCGGGCTCAAGGTCATTAATGACGGCGGTGTGGAATCCGTTGTAGAAGCGACCGGGCCACGCAAAGTCAAGATGGGAACATTGTCTGCCGTCGGCAAGACGAAGGCACTTGTGGGTTCATGCAGGGAAACACCGTAAAAAGAGAAAATGAGAGCAGTGATCAGTACATGCATGCGGCTTGATGAGTCGTGAATTATATTGAACAAGCATGCGAAAAACTACTAGACTACTAGTTGTGCGATCTTAGTTCTTAGTATTAGTCTTAGCAAATGTTCAAGCGGCTTAGGCTTAGGGTCCCCAGGGTACTTAGTACTACGTACTTATTGTAGAGGCTTAGGCTTAGGGGTTCAGGGGTTTAGGCGGTTTCGGTGTTTGGACGGTTTAGGCTTACTTAGGCTTGCATTTTGAAGTGTCAAAGAGCCAAAGGCAAAGGTTTAAGGGCGGATTTCGGTGCTGCACGGTCGCGCACGGTCGATTGCTATTATCGGTTCCTCTGTTTGTGTGTGTGTTTCTTACAGTTGCTTTCCTTCTTGTAACATCACCTGCCTGTAGATCTCTGTAGGTTCCATATTCCACAGTCATAATCAGAGAATCGTAGTCATAGGCTGATAGACTCATAGGCCGTAGGCCCATCTTTGGCGGTCAGCATCGTTTGGCGAGTTGGATTGACATACGTTTTTGAACCTGTTCACTTCGGTGGATTCTATTTTGTACTAGTCTCGTGATGCTGTGTCAATTTCCGTAATTCTTCATTTCTTTCTGTGTCTGTGTGTGTGTGTGCTTGTGGGTGTTGCAATCTGTCTGCGTCTGTGTGACTATATAGAATTATATTAATATTGGTGCACGCAGGAAGAGCGCCACGACAGCGCGAGGTCAGCTGCTGCGGCCTATGCCAACATGAGTTCGACGCATACCGGGCTGCGTGCTCTTATCAACAACTCGGGAGATGTGCAGGAGACAATGAGCAGATACAGGGAGCGTCATCAGCTAGCAGGGAGCAACGAGTTGGACGATGCGCTCAGCGCCGCTGGGGTCATGTCCGACGGAGAGGTTGACAGCAATGGCCACAGCAGCGATGCCGACACGGACATGGGGTTTGATTCCTTTGCTTTGAACCCGCCAGCCTCATCATCCAACGCAGGCACAGACGAACCCAAACCGAAGCGTCAGGCCAAAAAGAAGGCGGAGCCCAAGCAGGCACCGGCCCATGCCAAGGCAGATCCAGCGGCTGCACCCTCCGCGAAGGGGCGAGCGAGGCCAAAGGTCACTGAGGCCAGTCCTACACCAAGCACTCGCAGCTCCCGGCTGCGCGAAGTTGAGTCGGAGGAGGACCAGATGCCTGCGTTTGCCGTGCCCATTCCCCAGACTGCCGCACAGAAGACTGCAGCCAAGAAAGCGCGAGAGGTTTTTGAGAAGAAGCAAGCTGACTTCAGCACGGACAAGATGTGGGAGACAAAGCCCAAGCAACGTCCTGTCCAGGCTGCAGTGAAGCAGCTGCAGGACGCAGCTCACAAGCTGGTGGGGGATTCTGCGAGCGATGAGCTCATGCAGCAAATCCTGGATTTCGCCCAGGACGTCGGGTTGTACCAGAGCTTCTTCAACATGATCCGCCAGGACCCCTACGGGTTTCTTGAGCAGCCAGTGCCGGAAGAGTTTCGCAGTGTCATTCAGCGGCTGGACAGCAGTCTCTTTGCCAAGATCGTCGTGCAGATGAGCAATGCGTTGCTGAAAGACATTGAGGCGAGGCCACTTTGATACTCTTGAAAGTGGGAAGGTTCAGTTGAGAGCAAAGTAGGCGGAGGCCGTGCACCTCACATAAGTAGAGTCTGAGTTTGAGTCATAGTCTGTCTATAGGCCTATAGTCTCTGTCTCTATAGTCTATAATCTATAATTGACTTTAGCTTTTACTTTAACTCGTAACTATAGAGTCTCTATAGTTACGAGTTAAAGTTTAAGTAAAAGTTAAAGTCACAGTATTTCGGCACAGGGTTGATGTTGGGCAGGCGACCGGTGGAACCACGACCTTCATGAAGCTTCTGCGGCTCCACAACCGTCCGGAAGCTGATCCGAGCAGCCTTCCTTTCGGGTTGGCCTGGATGCATGCTGACCTCAAGCGCCAAGTCATGTTGCAGCACCAGTTGCTGGGGATGTGGTATGACCGCATCTTCCGTCTGAAGACGCCTGTAAACTTTTGCGCCATGGTGGCCGAGTCCCTGGGTGGCACATAGAGAGAGGAGTCCCATATTGTCATACTCATAGTGACATAGTGATAAATGATAAATGAAACATGATATTGCGTTGGGTGATCTGCCAGGCTGTCTGCCGAAGATTTCCCAACGGCTTCCTTGCAAAGCATGCCTGCGGACTACAATCCAAAGCTGGTGGATGTCCAGCAGACGGATGTCTTCTCCCCGATCATGACGCATGATCTCCTCGTTGTGAAAGTTCTCGGCTTTGAGTGGGAGGAGGAGCGGTGTATCGTTTCTACTTCTACTTCTCTCTTCTAGAATCTCTCTATCAATTAATTAGTCTGTGACTCTATGCGATTAGATTACTCTTGCAGCGTAGGTTGCAAGGTGTAGCGGAATGCTAGCTTTGCACAGCGGCGCAGGAAGCAGGCGCCACGACAGCGCTGCAGAATGCTTTGGCAAAGTGTGCCGTCGAGCGTCGCAGCTTTTGTACCGAGAAGCTGAACACCTACTTGAAAGTGGGCATTGGCAAGTAGTTGAGCTGCGATGTCATCTCTCTCTCTCTCTCTCTCTCTTTCTTCTCGCGCCCTTAACTAGCATTTTGCACATTATGCCTGCACTCGCGAAGTTGTGCAAAAACATGATGCGCGAGCATCATAAATCCGGGCTCACGGAGCCTACTGGTCTCTGGTGTTATCAGTTGTACGTATTATGTAGGTAATTAATTAATAACTACTAATAATTAAATATATAATAAATGTGTAAGTCAGGGGCCAGGGGTGTCACAGTGTCGGTTTAGGGTTGTGTGGGGGGTGTAGGTTATTTTTAACGGTCAGTCATCAATCCTATCCTATATCGAACAATCGATTTTATCTTTATAGGACCGAAACGCAACTTACCACTGATATGATATGCCGCATGCCTAAGGCAGAGATGGACGATGGTTGATGTTGCTTCGAAGCTGTGGGTATCTCCCGCCACAGCTTTGGATGCAGCAAAGACAGCAGTGTCCACGTTCCCCAAAGACTCACTCAAGTCAGCTTCGGACCAGAAGCTGTTGACCGCGCTGTGTGACAATGGCATGATCGATTCTTGGGTCGGTGTGAAGACCGCCAAAGACAAATTGGATGCCCACCCAGGCCAGTCGGAGTTGCAAGATGATCCGTCCGTGGCGGAGCTGAGCGAGTTCGTGGCGGGCGTCGCGGACATGCTGTGTGAGAATGTCCCAAAGCTCCTGGCGATGTTCCTTGTTCCCATGAATCAGGAAGTGGACATGACTCGGAGCGCAGCGTTCACCAAGGGCATGTGCACGAACTTGTGCAAGCTTTGCAAGGTGTACCAGGCTGGGCACACGAAGCTGCTGGTAATTGGATGTTTGTAGCAGAGCATGAGAGGGGTCAGCCATATCGTGCGTCGACTACCCTTGCTTACATGTGCAGGCTGATGAGTGGAAAAATATTTCAGATGAATTGGTGCAGCAGCTGGGGATGGCCTTGGACGAGGTCAACACCATGCTGGCACGCACCCAGGCAGCCAAGGATGAGTTGTTGCTTGCAAGCTTCGTGGACGCGTGCGTTGCAATCCACCAGTGCGCCAACTCCAAGCATGCCCAAACCATCCGTGACCATGTCGGCTCATGTGCCTGGGGCTGCATCGACACGCATCGGGCGTCTCTGACTTTGGGGATAATTTGCAACAGCAGCTTCAGAGTCCAGTCATAGTCACAATCTGAGTCATAGTCGTGGCGGCTGATAGAGTGATACAGGCAGTGGTTAGCCTTAATGACTATTACTATGACAGATGCATAGTTCGTAATTATTATGGATGATCTGAATACTAATACTAGCAATTTCCAGGTGAAAAAGCTCAGAAGTCCTTGCCCACTGTTGTCACGAAGATCAACGAGCTTTTGACGACGCTCCCAACACAGCTCCGCACCTACACACCGACATGGTCAGCAGAGCTTCTGGGTCGCGGACTGGTGCAGGATTTCCTGAAGGTTGATGTCAAGAGACGCCTTTGCTTCGGAGAGCAAGTGGAGCGTCACTTGCGTGTGGCGACTGTGATGTCAGAGCTCCAGGCGGCCGGCGATGATGCGAAAGCGTATGTTCGGCAGGCCGCCCCGTGGAAGGACAAGGCTACCGTGAAGGATGGGCTCATCGCGTTCTTGGACTTGCGTTTCGGTTTGGGTGAGAAGCTGCCTATTCCTGGGATCGAAGAGGCCGCGACCAGCTTGCAGAAAAAGCTGGAGGAAACCATGAAGGTGCTCGCGCGCGATGTGGCGGGGCAGAAGGACAAGGCAAAGCCGGTCTGGAAAGTCATCAAGGCTTTCAAGGACAAGGATGCAGAGCCCGCGGTCATCTCGGGAGGGTTGAAGCAGCTCGAGGAAGACAACAGCGCTCTCGAATCTTGCGTGGAAGGCTGGTTTGATTGAGCGGTGTCGGTATCGTGTGTCTGTATAGGCGGCTGTAGGCTATTAGGCTATATGGCTATATATAGGCTATAGGCTGTAGGCTGTAGGCTATAGGCTATAGGCTATAGGCTATCTATAGGCGCCCAAGGCTGTATTGGGCTTTTAGCAAAATGCCGGGAGGGGGATGGGCTGGGGTGAGCGGGAGGAGGTACTCTACTACTTACTCTTTGCTTACTACTTCTTAGTTACTACTTACTTTTACTGTAACTATCCCTAAAGCCTAAAACCTAAACCCTAAACCCTAACACCCAAGACAAATAGACACAGTAGACACATGATACATTACTAGACTACTAAACTACTAGATGACTCGGAATACTAATTAATCACGTTACATTGCGTGCAGGCCTGCCGGAGTGGCGAGATAACACAAGCGTGATGGACTTGATCATGGAGTGGAAGGATGATTTGAAGCCATTGGGCCTTGCGTGCCTGGGTTTGGACTCTTTGATTGAGGTCGCCACCGCTGAGCCTGGGTGCCAGGAGTTTGCCGTGGGTGTGTGGAGTTCAATGTGCCAGCAGCTTCTCGCTCGCACTGTGGAGACGCCTGAGCAAACGAAGGAGGCAGCATCGGACGTGAAAGCCATGGACGCCTTTGCCAAGACCGTGCTGAAGGTGACGAAAAAGGAATTGCCAGCTCACTTAATCCAAGCCCTCGACTCCTTCTCGAAAAAGAAGGCGATCAAGAAGTGAGCGGGCGCAAGGGCCATGGCTCAGGCCATCTGGTATTAGACCATTTTGGCAATACCAGTGATGAATTGAACGTCGTCCAGGGCTCCCTAAGCGGCAAAGTTCAGTAGCAGTTCAGGTCAGCGAGTGTGGTAACGTAAAGAACGAGTTGTGGCATCGTTAGCTGCATCCGCGTGTTGCTGAAATGTGACTGCATACGATTGTAGGATGATGCCTTGGGGTCCCAAGCTTTCGCTGGCCCTGGACGTTTTCTAAGGCATACAATGCCTTTTGTTCCCTTTGATGAACGACCTGCCAAAGGCCATGGCCGTAATGCGTTGCCATATGGGTGACGCTAGCGCAAAGGTGATGATAATCGAACAGCTTCCAAGACGGGGCATGCACCGACATCCCATGCAGGTCTCGCATCGCAGTGTGGTGTTTCGAACTCGGAAATGTGATCCATCGTGAGCACGTCTTGCACTCTACTGGACTCTTCTACTCTACAGCTACAGTAATTAATACTGTAACTACTGTACTATCTACTTGTTTATATACTCCATGCGATTCGATGGCCGGCGACTGCTTTCAACAAACAGCAAAGAGTCACCATGGACGGCTTCTTCGGTGTGCAATGCCCGCGTCGTTCCAAAAGACGTACGCTCTTCAAGAGCGAAGAGGTATGGACCGAGGGAAAAGCGTGAAGCGTATGATGAGCCATGATCCTGAAATGATGCATGGTGAGGTCTTTACTTACCCCCGCTGTAACCGATGTAGTTGCGAGTGCATTCCAGCCCAAGCTGTTTTACTGTAAAACTGATTTCAGGTGTTGAAAGCAGCACCAGTGCCAAATCAATCGAGTGCGTCGTCTTGCCCTAGATCGATGGAGATCATGCGTGCTGTGCGAGCAGAGCACGGCATCGCATCAGATGAGACTGGTTACAGAGACAGATGTGTTGCACAGCATGGGAAACAATGGTTGGAACAATTGAGCTTCAGGGAAGTGCAACAGCTGGAATTGTTGTGGCATATCACGCCAGCGTCCTGTCCGCAAGAATGGGGCAACAATCAGTTAGTCGGCCGTTAGTCGTGTGAGACGGTCGGTCTTGAGGAGTGCGATCGCGAAGCCCTGGTTGTTGACGTCGTCAAAAGCTGGTCACGTCATGCTTGGAGATCGGACGGCCTTTCTCCAACGCAACCTAGCCAATGCATGCTAATGTCAGACAGATGACAGAACGTGCAGCCATACCATGCGCAGCTTGAGGTGTGCATAGTTTTACAGTCCGTCCTACCGTAGTCCTACTGTTGAAATTGAGGTTGACGACGAATTCGAAGATATATTCCTTTGATAAACACCGGCTGCTCAGCCCAGCCGCTTTGATGGCACTGCCGCGGCCTCACAAAGTCTGCGAGTGTTTGTTGCTACAGTTGTCCCGTTTCAATCTTTCCGAGCTTCGTCTTGCAATGCTGTATCTGCGGCCAAGACATGGGTTCAATCTGGCATGGCTGCAACTTGGGAAACCGGTCCGATCTTCTTGTGGCAGAAGTTTAAGCAAGCCCAGATTCTACGCACTTCTGTCAGGCAGCTCGGATGGTTCGTTCAAATCACGAGATGGTAATAAATCCTTCAATCCTAGACCAAACCCGGAACCCTAAACACAACAGACAACAGACAATCTCAGGCAATGCCATGTCTGTGCCCGTGGTGGGGGCATGCCTCGCTGCCGCTTTGAAGCTGCACTGGTGCTGTTGTATTATCTCAAGCTGAACGCATGATGTTCGGTTTACATAGGCGGCGCGATTCCAAACAACCTTGGCTTGAGGTGCTTCTCTCCACCAACATCCATGCCGATGTGCGTGCAGAAATCTTGCGCAGAGGGCATGCACTGAGGGCTGGCAATGCAGATCCTCTTGATGACTCGGTTAGATGCGGGTCTGATTGTAAAGATGAAGATGATGAGTCGGAATGCGAACCAACGAGCGTTTCGACGTGATGTGAGAGAGTAGTGCAAAGCAGGAAAAGATTTTCTTGTGTGTCGTGTCGATTAATGCCTGCAGGACTTGAGCCAGGCGCATTGAAGTTCCCACGTCCCACCTGCGCCACTCCGTCTCCCGCACCGATTCCCACACCAGCCTTAAAATCCAACTCACATCACTGACTCGTCACTGACCTCCACACACCACTGCACGCGTCAATCCCGCACCAGCTACCGCACCAACCCCCGCACCAGCTCCCGCACCTACGGTGTGCATCCGGAAGCCGGGTGTTTTAAGCATACTAGGCCCCCTGCAACTTATACGGCTTTAGGGTGTTTTGGCATCGCTTTGCGTTTTGCTATTGCTGTTGGGTGTTTAGGATTCGGCGGTTTGGGGGCTTTATGGCTCCAGGGTTTGCTTTAATCATATGGTTAAAAGGGGCTCTATATAAGGGCTACTGAAATATAAGGGATCTATAAGGGTTACTATAAGAGATCTACAAGTATGCTGCGGAGGATTGCTCAGGGCTCGCCTTATAGGATTTCTGAAGCTCGGCTTGCGGGCTTGCGAGGGAGAGAATCTTGCATTACACGAAGTACCAAAGTACCACAGACGGCGCGAATTAGGGCTGTCAGTCAACGGCAGTTGCTTGAAAGCTTGACCTGGGCGTTTTGCTGTGTTTTTGTCAGCAAGATTCCCTTCAACCCTTCAGAACCCAAGACCCTAAACCGAAACTCTGCTTGCCCGAAAAAGTTGGCACTGAAATCAAGCTCCAGAGGATGTCCCTGAAGTCGGAAACCCTTAATCCTAAACTGAGCGTATGCCTCATGCTCGAAGCCATGAATCAAACAGGTTTCTCAGTTTTTCTACAACCTGTACGTCGGTTAGGGCAAATCCGGAACATGCGAAAGATTTACTGTAGATAAGGTAACCCTACGCAGACCCTGAACTGTAGTAACAGGACCCTCCAAGAAGTGCATCTACTGCTACTGCTTCGACACCGATACCCCTACAAAGCTGAAGAGCGCTGAGCCTTTTCAACTTGCTTTCCTTATCGATGAGATAAATGAACTACCATTTAGGGATTCATAGTGTAAGGGTAGAGGGCCCCTCTATTGGTGCCTCAAGTTGTATTCTAGATTGGCCAGGCTGCTTCCGAACCGCCAGCTCGAACTCCTCAGCAGACCTTTTGGGTTCGGGGGTGTCGGGTTTTGCCCAGGCTTGCTCAGCAATGGTCTTAGGGTTTAGGGTCTACGGTTGAGGGCTCTGTGCAAGAACGACAGCATGACAGTTCTGCATTCTCTTTCTGCCTCCTGCAATTGTGGATTGGGGAAGTCAGCGTTTCAACTGTAGTGCTTCAGATGCTTCCGATGTAGGGTGTATACAGGACCGACCAGGACATACCCACTTGTAAGGACGCTTGAGAAAGCTTGGAGTCAGGGCTTGGCTGCGGGGTTTAGGGTTTTGGGTTAAGCTTGGGTTCTACGTGGCTAAAGATAAGGTTCTATGGGATCTTTCAGGCTGTACACCAGACGTACATTAGCTTCTTTCATGCGGGTTTTCACGTTTGGGGTAAGAGCCTATGAGGGGTCTTGCAGGGTCAGGGACAGCTCGAAGGCTCGCAGGAATTCGCAAGTGTGGTGGTAAGTACTTGAATGGGGTGTTAAGGATACCGGGAAGAGTACATGACACTTGCAGCCAATAAGATCTGCACAAAGCCAAATAAGACAAAGATTGAATCCCTCAGAGTGACATGCAATGTAAGAGCCCCCGCCACCTAAGACTGGGTTGGTATTGGAGAGTATCGGAGACATGAAACACCTATCAAACAAGATAGAGCCCACACGAACCCTGTCCAACCCCTGTACAATGCAACATTGCATGACCATCCTGTACATAAACAAAGGCTGTGCCATACAACTTTGGGAGGCTTCGCTTTAACAGCTTGAAAAGATGTTGGCCTCAATAATTCGAAAAGGGTTACAGGGTATATTAATTGACTATAGTAAGTAAAGTAATCCTCGACAATTTGAACATGGATTGAGGATGTTTAGTGCTGCGATTCCCTATACTTTACCTTTAGAACATGAGGATGGTCATGTTCCAACTTCGGGGGTTGTAATTTGTACAAAGTAACCCCATTAGCACCACATTTCGCGGGTTACAACAATGAACTACCCAGAGCTACTAGCCTCTGGGTAGTGAGGTTCTTAGGACCCGTGCCCACATATGCCCTGCCTTAGATGATGCGTCGCATATCTTGGGGCTCTTGACTTCGAATGCCCGATACAAAGGCCTTTCCATGCAGAACTCGTGCTTCCCTAAGGGTCCCATTGTTGGTACCTTCGCCCTAAAGTACCGATATGGGCGACTTTAAGCCCAAAGTGTACACTAGATGTGTACATGCAGCTTAGTTCTTCGCAGCGAAACCTATAACTGAAAGCGTCGAAAACTGCCTCCAGGCCCACGTCAACCCGACATCCAACCCCTAAACCCTCAACCCAACCTTTCGCTGCCCAAAGCCCAATACTCCTTAATAAAGGTGTATATATATATATATATATATATATATACATTTATATATATATATATATATATATATTAAAGCATAAGGAGTTTAATCATGAGTTTAATGTTATGATTTAAGGTATATTCCCAAATTAAAGGGTGTTGGGCTCTGTGGGTGAGAGCGGCAGTGCGAAGTTGCCGTCAATGTCGAGACTGCGGAAGTCCTCGTAGCCTTGTGTTGGTCTTTCAGGGAGGGTTTCACATGTACAGAGTAGACCTGGCCCACACCCTAAACTTAAACCCTAAACCCTTTTCAGCATGGGCTTAGACCCTTTTCCCTTTTTTAAATTTTACACCTGGACTACGCAAATCCTTTTCCCTAAACCCTCGACCTGACCCTACACCCAACATTCTAGGCTGCCCCCAACTTCTTCAGAAGTCAGTAAAGCTCGTCACAATTTCGTGCTGCCACGGAAAAGGGGTGTGATTTTCTAGATTAAAAAATGTTTCTCACTTTCACCGAGTTTAGGGTTTGGGGTGCGCTGCCCGGCGTTCTTTTTTGCACCGTCGCTGTTTGTTTCAGTGCTGCTTTCGCAGCATCTTTTGCAAGCATCCGCAACAACCCCCCATTAGTACAGCGACACTGTGGCGCTATCAGCATTACCACTTACTTCTCCAAATATCTGTACAAATCGTCGCTCAAACTTTCAGAACCGTACCAAACAACAAACGCAACAACAAGTCTCAAGTATTGGTATTAAGACGCCTATAAAGGTCAACTCAATGCGGCTCGTGTCGAGTTTCGAGCCGTAAATGTCAGAGTACCGGAAATACATTCAAAAAGCAACCTACAAGTTTCGCTCCTTAACATCCCAGATTCTTCAACCAAAAACTGTCGACTCAGGGCTTAGGATGAAGACGAAGTCAGAATTTCTTGCATGAGTGATCTCCTTGACGAAGCCCAACATGTCGCGACGATCCCATATAAACCCCCGGTGTAATGAAGCCCATTAAAGTAGGGACATCCCTATAAAATGTCCCTCGTGGGTCCCTAAAACATAGGAGTTTCCGAAACGAGGGGACTCTAATATAGTACCCCAAATAGTAGGATCCTTATCATAAGGATCCCAAAATAAGGTGCCCCTAATCTTTGGAAACTCCCTAAACCCCTATCGAGCCCTCTAAGGGAACCCTTATAGCATCCCCAAAAGTAACCCCTTTAAAGGAACCCGTAGAGAACCCCACATGTCGTGACGAGGCGCAAGCTTTCACCTCGCTGATGGGAAGCAGAAAAGCCTCAGAGAGCTGCTTGCAAAGGGCCTCGGCTGAAGTTTGGGATTTAGGGTTTACAGTAGCCGCCGGAAAGTTGGAAGGCGGCAATTGGAACGGTTGATGCGGCAACGGCATCTTCCAACTTTGGGTTTGACTTGGTCCCATCTTCCAACTTTAGGTCCCCGCGTTTGGACCGGTTGATGCGGTAACGGTATCTTCCAACTTTCGGTTTGTGGAAGCAGCTCCAGTAATGCAGAGAGAGAAACCGCAATTACTTCGACCGTTCCAGTAGTGCTGAGGGAGGGAAACAGCAATTACTACGACCACTCCAATATTGCAGACAGGGAGAGGGAAACTGCAAGTACTACGACCGCTCCAGTATTGCAGAAAGAGAGAACCTGCAATTACTACGACCGCTCCACTATTGCAGAGAGAGAGAGAGTGAGAGAGAAAAACTGCAAGTATTACGACCACTGCAGTATTGCAAACAGAGAAAAGCTGCAAATACTACGACCGCTCCAGTATTCCACAAACAGAGAAAAACTGCAAATACTACGACCACTCCAATAATGCAGAGAGAGAGAAAACTGCAATTCCTAGGACCGCTGCAGTGTTGCACAATTACTTAGACCGCTCCAATATCGCAAAAAGAGAGAAGCTGCAAATCCATGGCCGCTCCCGTATTGCAGAGGGAGAAGAACTGCAACTACTCCAGTATTGTAGAGAGAGACGGAGAAACTGCAATGACATATTGGGTCTGCTTGGTCCCATCTTCCAACTTTAGGTCCCGGCATTTGGAGCGGTTCATGCGGTAATCAAAAGTTGGAAGGATGCAAACTTGGAAGAATCCAAAGTTGGAAGATGTGTTATATTCCAATTGTGGGGTGCTGAAACTTTGGGGGCGCATCTTCCAACTTTGCGGCTGCCACCATAGGGTTTAGGGGTTAGGGCAGTGAAGGTAAGGGGCCTCATTAATTAGAATTCGGGGGGGGGGGGGTTCCTTTAAAAGCGCCTAAAACAGTTACTTAAAGGGCACTATAATACAATAGAATGTAGGGGCCTTAATAATTGGAATTGGGGGCTTCCTTTAAAAGCGTTTATAGGGTTACGACAACGGTACTGTAATATAGCGGCCTCAATAACTATCATATAATGTAGGAGCCTTAATAATTAGAATGGGGCTCCTTTACAAGGGCCTATAAGGGCTACTAGAAGGGTACTATTATATAGGGGCCTGAATGATTAGAATAGGGTTTGGGGGTATAATATACGATCATACTACCAAGGTTCTGCCAAGGAACCCCCAAAACCCGATTGAAATTAATTATTAAAGCCCCCGCGTTAGGGCCTAAGATAGGACGGGCCTTGGTAACTAGAATGGGGCTTTTCGGCTATAGTCTACTACATATGCAAGAACCCTAAGGAATACTGAGGTAGGTACACTACGGTAAAGGTGACGGTGTTCAGGGTATGCAGTATAGTACATGTCTAGTATAGATGATAATGAAGCGTAGGTGTATAAGCTTGGGTTTCGGATGGGCTAAGGCTATGCGGCTACAAAGGCCTTCGGGGTATGTGGGGCTTAGTGCGTGGAGTGGTGGTCGCAACAGCTGCAGTAGATTCCACAAAGACGGGCTTGGAATTACTTACGAATGTGACCTTGATAGGAGGATTGCCCTTAGATTATCTCCTCCTATATATCTTCTCTTGTTTGCTCATACGCCCGCCGTGCACCAGAAGACCAATGCACCCAAAGCCGGAAAACTATCAACCCTTTTCCTGCACTCGCAGAGCTGCAGCTCTCTATTGCCTCGTGGCTTCCGCAGAATGCGGCCCTGCCAAGAAGACGGGAACCCATAACCAGCAATTCTATGCCTCCACAGCCGGAACCACGACCTCGAAGCCTCAAACGGACCGTGATACAACCACAAGAACCCTTTTTTCAGCAGGCCTCGTTTTTCCAAGCAGCCCGGGAAACCCTAAACCCCCTAGGCCCTAAGACCCTCGACCCTCGGATCCACACTCAACCCCGAGCTTTCGAGATTTTCGCAGATTAGTACCAAAACCAGTTCCTAGACTTTTACCCTCCACCTCCAAGCACAGCCCCAACAAAACCTACATCCAATCAAAGAGAGACCGTCAATTTCTACATGCTTCTTCATCATATGATGGGTTCATGAATCCCCGTGAAGGCATCCGCGGCGACTGAAAAAGGGATTTCATCACGCATTCACTCCAAAATGCCTCAGACGGCTGCAGCGCGTAATCATCAACTATTACTATAACCCAGGCCCTGAAAAGTCGCAACACTGCCGGTTCCTTTTTCTAAAGCTATGGGCAGATGTAGAAAGCTAGAATAATTTCAAGTTCCAGCATTTTTCGAGGAAAAACTAAACCATAACACTAACACCCCAAACAACCTGCATCCTCGACCTAATTTGTATGACATACTCAGGAGAGATTATTGCTACCACTTCAAGGCCCTGTTTTACGACCTGCTCGACCCCATGAACCCTAACCCTGAACCCTAAACCCTCGCCCTGAACCCTCGATAACCACAGCGAGCCCCTCGCATAGACCTCGGCGATGGTTTGGGGTCCCTCCAGCACGGGCGGGTCGCCTGGCAAAGGCACAGAAACTGGCTGCAAGCCGTTGTGTAGTACAGGGGCCGTAACAGCTAGCAATGGTAGGGTAGATTTGTAGTATAACTGCTACATGAAGGGACTCAAGTGAGGGCAACATCTGGGCCTTAATAAGAGGAGCAGGGCATTGGGCATATGTTGAAAACCTATATAAGTGTCTCCAGGGATCCCTAAGGAAAAAATAATGATAATTGTCAAGGCCCCGAAAATCCTCCAACCCCCCCCTCACACTACACCCTAAGCTCTAAATGCTAAACGCCATAGATATCTTTCTTGCCAGCCTGTTTTTTTCCTGCTCGGAAGCTAACTCGGTGAAGACCCCGAATATTAGGGCTAGGGGCCTGAACAAACAATTTCGGATACATACGAAGACTATTGTTGTGTAGAGCTTCTTCATTGATACCAGTGATTAAAGAATAGTACGACGTAAGCAAGTCATAGCACAACTTTCCCGAAATCCTAATTCTAATTGTCAAAGCCCCTACTTAAAACCCAAAGCGAAGAACTCGAAGATCACCAAACGATCCAAACCCCGAAAGCATCCGATGCTGTCAAAAGCGGTCGCCCTCCGAGGCTGGGAAAAACGTGAGCGAAACCCAAAACCCAAAACCCCAAACTCGTGGCCTCCCTTGTCGCCAGATGCTTCCTGACCGTCCATGTTCCGGATGAAAGCTTTTGAGGGTTAGGGTGTTTACGGTTCAAGGTCTTTACCACTCGCAACTCGGACTCGAGGCGAGGGTTAACATTGGGTTGCGTGCCTACTCGAGAGTGCATGGGTAGATATGGGTAGACTTGCGATTGCAAGAACTTGGTTGTAGGTAGATTTAGCTAGAGTTCCCATGTTCATGACCCTGCTTAGTATGGGGGCGAACTTGTTGCACAAAGGAAGGACTTGCGACGACCTCTTGGCGGGATCAGGGTTCTTTTGCGTCTAGAAATTAGGGTTTGGAGTTGGGTTTGTAGGGTTACTGTACAGGTCTACATATTCGTCGCCCTATGCCCCAACACTATGAATCTTTTTCACAGTTGAATCAGACACCCATCTAGAGTGCGTGTGGTCCCTGAGGTAAGGGTGCTACAAGGGCTCCCTTAAAGGGCTCTTCATTGTTAGGTTCCCTAGATAGTACGGCACCCCTCTTTGAAAACAAAAATCCGAAAAGGGATCCTAGAGGTCCTGGAGAACTACCCGAATAATGTCTCACGAAGATCGTTCGGAAGACTCAAATCAAACCCCAACCCAACCCGAAAGCCCCAAAACGCATAACGAACACTCTCATAACCCTTTTGCACAGACACTTGTATATGCCCGCCTGGATGTCGGATGTCGGAGCCATAACCCTAACACCTAAACGCTGAACCCCATAAACTTCGAACACTCACAACTGTGACCCCGAGCCTGCTCCTCGGTCCGAACAGCAGTCTTCTTGATGAGCTCCTAGAGTTTACGCTCTCGCAACTCGGTCCAGCCAGACGAGGTCTCGGGTGCTCAGAGTACTTTGACGGGGGTCGGCAGAGGGTGTAGAGCTTTATTTAGGGTCGAGGGGCGTTTTTTGCCATTCAACACTCGGACACACCTGGCAAGGCCTGCTGAGAATTCGAAAAGGAACAAACGCCCGTCGAACTACGCAGCTACGACCCACACCCCCTACTTGGTCCAGGGTTTAATGGTTTAGGGCTTAAGTGTTTCAGGATTCAGGGCTTCAGGGTTTCGGGCTTACTAGTTCATTGTTGGGATAGAATTGAAAATACACATTTTATTCCTCATTGGGTTTAAATACCATTAAAAAGTAAAATGTTACCCAACGATGACAAAGCTTAAGGGTTCTGCCTCCTCAAGGTTCGGAAGCGCTGAAATCTTGCGGACTCGGGCTGAGAGTCTCGTCCATGGTAAGGTCTTGAGGGTTTAGGGTTTAGGGTAGGGTTTTGGGTTTAGGGTTTAGGCCCGATTTTAAGGGCAGGGACTGCAAGGCCCTAGGCCCTGAAGCCCTTCAGCCAAGCCTCAAAAAACAAGCCTAAAACCATGTAAAACCTAAACCTTACACGCTTCTGCTTCTGGGTTCCAAGATCGAATTGACAGGGTAGTGGCGAGGTTTCAGGAGCCGTCAAAGCAACAGCTACCCATCGAGTGCAGGCCTTGGGGTGGGGGGTGGGGAGTAACCTTGGGCGCCGGGATCCTAGCCAAGGCCATGAAGACCAGATTGCACGAAACATCAAAGACTCTAAGTTTGATCTTAAGACTTGCTTCTCCCATCGGCTTTGGCTCAAGATCGCAATGCAGCAAAAGGTTTTAGAGGTTACCTTGACCGAGGAACCAAGCAGTATCGAACGACGATAGAACAGAAACGCTTCTTCATAATCACGGGATCCTTACATTCCCTGAACCCTGTACTAAACACCTAAGCCCCAAGCCTCATTTGTTAGACTCAGCCGCACCGCCCAAGATGCTGTTGTCATCTACAGCCCCGAGCCTACACCCGGAACTCAACGACGTAAACACTAAACCCTGCACCCAGATCTGAATCTTGAGCCCGAAATCTTAGATCCGAAACGTCAATCCTCACTTGCCGACGGTTTTGAATAAACAGCATAGGGTTTTGGTACACTTGAAAATTATCATCAGGAACCCCAAAAAAACAACATAAGCCCTATAAACCCAAAACCAATTTCGAACGAGGTGTCTCTGAAGTGCCTCCGGTTTGCCCTCCCCATCGATTGAGAGCCCAAACACTCAAAGTAGAAGCCTGAAAGTTGGAAGTTGGAACATCATTGTCCTGGTACCCTGAAGGTAAATTTTAAAGCACAAGGGATCCTAGCACTAATCATCCTCAATCCATGTTCCAACTTTTTGGGAGTTTACTGTAGTTACTATAGCAGCCTATTCTACCCCGAAACCCTAATCTTTTCAACCTGTTTCCAACTTTCTGCGCTTCGCTGTAAAGCCCGGAACCTCCCCGAAACGGGGCGAAACCACACCCCAAGGGTCCAAAGGACCCAATGATTAGGTACTTGGTTTTAGGATAGTAGTTATGTAGGTTAGGATTTGGAGGGTGTATTATGATTATTGGGTACCTGGACCCTTGGGGACAGTCCCGCCTGGAGCTCCAACTCGGCAACCGCATCCGCTTGGCGCCGCCGTCTCGGCGAAATCCGCATGCAGTTCTTAAAGTTCGAGGGGTTTGGGGTTTAGGGTGTTCTTCAAGTTAAAGGGGTTTAGGGTTTGAGGTGTTCTTAAAGTTAAAGGGGTTTGGGGTTTAGGGCGTTGCTAAAGTTAAAGGGGTTTAGGTTCAGAGGTGCTATCAGGGCTTCCGGGCAATCTCTCCAGATTCCGGGTAGCGCTTTTCGGGGGCCTGTACAACAAATATCATTCTGTCTACCCAAAGGCCCCAAAGTAGTTCCTTTTTGCGGCTCGTATATAGAATCTTATAAGGTAATCCCAACAAGATCCGCCATCTTCCGAAACTAAAACAAAAAGATCGAAAGATGCTTCAGGAACAACGGAAGGACCTGACAATAGGGCCGATAGTAAGGGAATCAATGGCATCATCGACAGCAGTGCTAAACCCTAAACCCTAGACCCCAAAGCCCTAATTCCTAAACCACAACATACTAAGCTCTGAATATGGAACCTTTTGCATCCAGGCCTCCTGCGAATACTGAACCTAAAATCCCTGAGCCCTATAAAACCCTAAACCCTAAACCGGCCGTAAACCCTCATATATAAAGCGAAAGAACTCTCTGTAGGCAGCAGCGGATTCGGCGAGTGCACAAGGCCGCGGCTTGCTCTCCTCCTGCTGCAGCGCTGCTTTGCTACTTGAGGGTTCCTTCAAGGGATCATATGGGAGTTTCCGAAAATGGGGGATCCTAATATAGTTCCCTAAATAGTAGGTTCCTGACTATAAGGACCCCAAAATCCCTAATTTCGCAAACTCCCATATTAGGGTTCTATAGGAGATCTGTAATAAGGTTCAGAGTTTATGGCTTTAGGGGTTTTAGGGCTTAGGGTCTCAGGGTGCTTTGAAGGCCTTAGGGCTTTCCGGGCTTGGGGTTTTCTGGGGGTTTTCAGGGCTTACGTAGGTTTAGGGCCGGGTTTCGGATGTTTTGATTCGCTTTTTTCTTGCCTGTGATGCAAGGTTTCGGGTTGAATATGTTTCTCTGTTTCTCTCCTCCAGTTTGTGACAGCTTGCTCGGGTTTTGTCGGATCTGAGGTTTGGCTTCTCTTTAGGGGCTGAAAATTCGCAAACAAATCTAACAGTTCGGGCCGCAGCCCTGGACCCTGAGCTGTTTATCCCGACACTTTCAGGAGTCAGCAAATCCTATTATAGACCGCCTAACACCAACACAAAGCACCTCGTGTTGCTTTGAAGAGAAAGCACGTCTGGGTCCTTTCTGATGCTGTTTCGGCCGTTCCACCCTGAAGCTTCAGCCTGTTGCTGCGGGTTTGAGAGATGCGTGCTGCCTGGCTGTTACCGAAACCAGGAAACCGAATGAATGACATGCAAACGAGCCCTCAACAAAATCGGCCAAGTGGGGCCAACCCCTGCATTCATGCACTCATTCCCTCCTGCAGGGAACCCAGACTGGCCCAGTTCGCAACTTCTTGGCTAGGAATGGGATTCATCGCTAGCCTAAGAAACGCATAGGCCCCATAGTAGTTCATTTTTGGGGCTCATGTTTAGAATCCTACAATATATGGTATTCCTAAAAAGGAACTACTTTGGGCCCTATGGGAAGGCACTCTGCATCCAGTGCTGGCTCCCATCCTCCACAGGAGCTTCGCTGCATGTGACAAGTGACCTTAGATTCCGGTTTAGGGTTTTGGGTTTAGGGTTTAGGGTTTAGGGTTTTGGGTTTAGGGTTTAGGGTTTAGGGTTTAGGGTGGCTTGCAGATGAATGTTCGAGTCCGGATACTGTAATGGCTGGAGGTCTGGATAATGAGTATAAGCACTATGAAACTATGTAAATTTGCCATGCCAAAGTAGAAACATCAAAATTACTTAAAATATGCCCGGAAGGGGTTGGGTGGGCACCATGCTGATAGCTTTTGGTTTGTCGGTGAAGTACAGCAGGCAGCTCGCGAGTTTTGGAAGGGTCGCTGGGAGCAGCTTGCTAGCATAGTAAAAGTATACATAGGATCCCCTATAATCCCGCCAACATCCCCAAAGACCCATCTGCGCGAGGCATCGAATGAGAGAGGAGAAGCAACTGTCTCGACTGAGCCGCTCTGCCTACATCCGAACTGAACGGGCAAAGGTTTAGTAGTGACGGATGTAGGATTCGCAATCATCAGGATTAGGCAACAGGCTCCTATGCCTTCATTAAAGTTTTAAGTTTTAAGGTTGAATATAGTGGCGTTGATAGTGTGAATGCGGCTTCGGGGAGCACTCTGGTGTAGTTGCGTAGGACCCAAGAAGGATACCACCCCTGCTTACTGAAAACCTAGAGTAGCTTTCCCCCTAAACCGTAGCCCGTCATAGCTCTTAGTAGTGAGTCGCAAACTAAACCCTCAACCAAGCAGCATCTTCATCAGTCTATAAACCCTGAAACCTACAGCCGTCCGAGTGAAGAGCTTCCGAGGTTTAGGTTCTGGACTTCAGGGTCGCACAGGCATGTCGCTACGAGCTCTAAGAATGCCCTACTCGTCCAGTAACCTAGGGGAACTAAAGGTTCACCTTTGGCACTAAAATATAGGAGCCTTCATAATTACTTGCACTATTTTGGGGGGCTCCATATTATAATTATGGTGTAATGTACCCCAAAACCCTATTCTAGTTCTTGAGGCCCTTGTATTATAGGGTTTTAATAGCCAAAAAAATGAGGTTACCTACCCTACTAGTGAGATGCTCTGTGGAGGAGGCGATGGGATGACCAAGCTTTGCGGGCGCCCTCTCCAAAGCCTCCGCTGAAAGCAGTTGCAACCTTTTCTTCGTTCTGCGCGGTGGAACATGTTTAGGTCGGCCGATGGCTTTGACAGCCGGGATGGGATTGCGCGATCCTCGCTTACATAGCGTTTAAGGCTTAGGGTAAGTTCACGCAAACACCTAGACGTATATCCTGGCCGCCTCCAGGAGGGAGACTCCTGTTTCTAATTGTGGGGGAGACTCCTGTTTCTAATTGTGGGGAGCAGTGCGCGTTCGCACTGCTGCCACAGCAGTTTGAAATGCTTCAGTTAGCTCGATATAGCTGCACTGAATCTGCACCGACTGCTCGAGAAGCACCTCCCAAACCTGAAGAGTGTAGGCATAAGCCAAGTGACGCTAATTAACCTTAAACCTTATCCTCAAAGCCTAACACCTGAACACCGCTTTATTTAGGATTGAGATCCCGGACCCAGCTTTCTCGGTTGTCGTGTGCTCGGGTAGCAAGGCGGCAAACGATCAAAGATCTTTCAAAGGTGGATGGCACGGCAGAGAACTGAACTGCCAGTCTGCTCCTTCGGGCAGTTCCGTTTATGTGATCTATGTACAACCTTATATTTTCTATGTCATGATCCGAAGCAGCATGCTTCGATACGACTGTACTCCATTTGTGACGTCCGAAGCAAGGAATCGCGAGCAGGAGGGCCAGCCAGCCAGTAAACTTGGTCCAACATCCTACAAAACCAACATGGATTCTGGCATTTCTCATGTTCGTGTTCTCCAGTGGGGGATATGCCACGTCGACACCTGTGGTTGAACCAGGATTTCACTTAAGAAGCCTATCCCACCACAAGCTAATCTAACAAACCCAGCGAGGGTCAACTATTAAGTTTAAGGTTTGAGCGCACCCAGCCATGCTGCGACCGATACAGCAAATCTCCCGACAACGATTTTTCTCGACAGCGAAGAAAACCAGGCTGAACCATAACTCGTCTTGTTAGGTCGATGTGTCTGCTATGCATACAGGCCGGCTAACTTGACGTGTCTGCCCGGCAATGGTCTTGTTCACGTGGCATGTCGGCCATGATGGCTATGACGTTCTATTATGGTACTTCCCCACCGCAACCAGCACAACTATTGGCTTCGACCACTACCACCACCACCACCACCACCACCACCACCACCACCACCACCACCACCACCACCACCACCACCACCACCACCACCACCACCACCACCACGACCACGACGACCACGACGACCACGACGACCACGACGACCACGACGACCACGACGACGACGACGACGACGACGACTACTACTACTACTACTACTACTATGACGACGACGATGATGAGGCCGACGGCTAAATCTACGGCTGCCACAGTCATTACGACCACTAGGACTACGACGACAATGACGATACCAATACTACTGTTACCACCACCAAGAACTTCGACGCAAGGACAAGTACTTTCCAGAAAAGGCTTAAAGTTACCGACTGATATGATCCTGGTCCAACAAAAGTGCTGGGGCTTAGGGCTTGGGTTTGAAGTGTGGGCTCTGGGCGTCAAGGTGTTGTGAAAAGCAAAGACTTTCCCGAAGGCAGCTGCAGGACAGAAGCTCTGCCGCGAAAGACACGAAGGCTTCCCAACAAAGACGTGGTTGAAGTGTAGGCTGTCGTTGTTCAGACGTACGGTTTAGGGGTCTGCAATGCCGTGCTTGAGGTCGTCTGTTCTCTAGATGCCAAGCCCCCCAAACGCCTTAAGCCAGCGAACACAACTCCGCACTTTCAAAAACAACCACATGGCTTGAGTCTTGGGAGAGTCAATTCAGGAACCCTTCTCCTCAGGGGCAGAACAAACTTCCGGCACCCCCGGTTGACTTCGACGTGCGATGTGCAGCATCAGGACATCAGCTGCAGGTGTTCCTGGGCGACGGGCAGGTCGCGCCACAAGTGGTTTGCAAAAAAAGCCCGGTATGTATGTATACATACAAAGATGTCCACCTTTGCGTGTAGAGACGAGATGAGGTAAGGACAGCAAATATGTCAACTACCTACATAGGTACTCCGGAGCGTCTAGAGGATGGTCGTGGTGTGTACATGTGTGTATATATATATGCACATATAGACAGACAGACGGACAGACAGATGGATCGATAGATCGACAGATTGATAGGTCAATAGATAGATAGACAGACAGATAGATAAATAATGATAGACAGTTATATAGATGTATAGATAGATCTTGTATCATACGGTAATCCAGGAAATGGCTTTAAGATACATGTTGTTTCGAGGTGTTGTTGCTACCACCCTCTTCACATCAGGTTTGACGCACAAAACTCCGTTCATAGTCTTCTATTCACTACATATTCATCATTAAAGAAAGTTTTTCATTGCGGTCTGCATGTGTGGTCGCTCCCTTTTGACAAATACGCTTGAAACAAGAGTTTGTTGGGGAACTAAACTCCTGGGCCTAAAGACAGGGCATCAGCAGTTAGAGTAGGTTTGGGGGTGCTCTTAGAGGGAACCCTACGGCATCGTATTCAGTCTTCGACCCCGATATTTATGGCAGACAAGGTGCCTCCGTCTTAATCCGCCTTGCACTCCTGTCGGGGTGCGCCCCACGACTGCCAAAGCCACACCTGGCACGCAGTTCTCCAGTTTCATAGTGTAGGGTTTAGGATTTAGATTTGAAGGTTTCGGGCGTCATGCGGGGATTTCGGGATGCTTATACTTATACGGACCCCCTTCCCCCCAAAAAAATGTATAGGAATAAGTATGAAGGCCCCTAATAGTACCATGGACCCTCTGTTTTAGGGCCCTGTTCGGGTTCAGGGCCTAAGGTTTAGGGTGTTTGGAGCGTTGAACATGAGCCCTAAAATTTAATGTTCCTAAGGGAAGCGGGTTGATGAAACAGGGGTCTTCTTCATGTTAGATCCGGCTGCAAACATTAATGTTAACCAAACAACTGTTGCAATAATTTGTATCCTCCCGAAGGTTAAGAAACTTTACCTGCTCAGCACTGAGGTCAATTTTCGAGGCTTCTTGATGCCTTGTCCGTGTGGTCCCTATTTTGAACGGAGTTGTTTTGAGTGTTGTCTTGACAGTCTGGGTTTGGGGTATTAAGAGGGTTACTACACGGGCCCCCTGTTACGGTTCTAGGTAATATGCTTGCTTGTGTATACACACATGTATATATGTATAGATATTTTCACACATATACATAAACATTCCGACAAGAAGCCAAAGGCCATGGGTGTCGGGGATCGTCGACGGCAGTACCCTCTCCTTGGTGTGGCACACTAGCTTGAGGCGTTGCTGCAGTTAATATCGGGTTCTGAAATATCATACACCCAAGGCCGTCAATCTCTAGACTTGGGTGTGGCGAAGTATAAGTCCACTCAGAGGTTGAGGGTCATTCCGAAAGGCCCTAACACCCCAAAATTCTGAATCCATAAGCCTTAAAACACCCAACCCTAAGCACTAACACCTAAACTTAAATCCCTGAACCCCCAAAAGCAACGACCCTTTTGCTGCAGGCTTGCACGCAAGGACGCCTACCTTAGAAGCTGCCCCCACCCTGTAATAGTGACCATAAGGCTTATATTAATAATATATTAGGGCCCTATTATATTCCTATTATACCACTATTACAGGGTGGGGGCAGCTTCTAACGCCTACCCCTAAAACCTGAACCCAGAGCCCCTGAACCCGACACAAAAATCCTAACTCCCCGAACCAGAAACCACAAACCCCCAAAAATCCCCAAACCCTAAAACAAGCCCTTTTCTTAGCAGGGTTTAGGGTTTAACCCTAAAACAAGCCCTAAACCCCGGAAACCTAAACTTCTAAATCCCTAAATCCCAAAACCCCATCCCAAAACCCCCCTTTTGCAACTGGCTTGCAACGTCACGCTAGGACAGCTGACTCGCTCCCCCCCAAACCAGGAACCTTCGTATAGATCCCTTATAGAACCCTAATATGATCCCTTAAAGGATCTCTTAAAGGCAGTGAAAGGCACCCAGAGCTGCATAGCGAACCTGGGCATCGCTGAGGGACCCGAAGTAGACCTCTCGATGCGGTTTGGGGCTCTTTGGGCTTCTCACGGCCCCTAAACCCTAAACCCTAAACCCCTAAACCCTAAACTTTATGGTTTTAGGTTTAGGGCCTTAGGGGCCTTAAGAGCCCTGAGGGCTTACGCTTCAGGGTTTTAGGGTTTCGGGGTACAGGGTTTAGTGTTTTTGCTTGCTGGTTTCGGGCTTTTCGGGTCCGGGGTTCAAGGTCTTGGAATTGAATAAGTTCTTGGGGACTGCCGGGCTCTTAGTTTAAAGCTCTAGGCTTTACGCTCTCGCAACTCGGACACAGCCAGACGAGCCTAGAGCTCTAGGGTTTGCGCGGGGTGAAGGTTTACGGGGCCTTGGGGTTTAGTTAAGAGGGGCGGTGGTGTTTAGAGTGCAGGGCTGTGTTTTCGGGATTTATCAATTCTTTCAACGTGCCAGGGTCAGGGGGATCTTGGGCTTAGAGTGTCTGAGTGGGTTTGTGGGTTTGGGTGAGGGTATAGGGACTGCGGGTTGCCATAGGGGCTACGGGTTTGCGCATGGTTGCAGGGTTTGAGAAGTCTAAGAATTATTATAGGGTTCCACAACGTCTAGACGGTTCTGGGCTTTCAAACCTGAGGGTCGCCAAACAGCCGCAAATAACAAAAAACTGACGTGAACCTCAGTGCTTCAGGAATGGGGTCAGATGCAATCAGGTGGTAGATGCTGCCAGGTTCCACTGGACCCCTGAATAATACGGATACCTCGTTTCGTCTTGTTCAGCTTTGTGCGGGGAGCCCTAACATAAAAAAGGGCAACAGGCTACGACTACTCGGTTAAAGCCGAGAGGCAGATAGTCCGGCCAAGAAGTGCCACAGCACATGCAGCCTTCATCAGTCGGCTTAGGGTCGCAGGGCTTCGGGTTCGGGCTTTAGGACTCAAGCTTAGACTTTCAGTTTCAGGTTCGGACTTACAAGGTGTTGGGGGTTTAGGGCTTTTGGTTTGGTCTAAGTTTCCACTGAAATTCTGACACCCTACGCCCCAAGCCGCAAGCCCCAAACCCATCCAAACGTAAATAAGCCCTTAACCATAAATTCCAGGCTATGCCCAACATCCCAGAGTATCGCAGTTTCAGCCGAGTTACAGGGCCGTGGCTCCTCCATTCCCGGGGTGACAAGCCTGCGTGAGGGGGTTATATTGGCACCTTCCAGAAACAATTGGAATAGGGTTTGGGGGCATTTTTCCAACCCACAGGCAGTCTAGCATCTTTAGAAGACCTTTAAGGATCACAGGCTTAGTTTCAGGCTTTAGGATGAAAAGGCCTTGCTTTGCGTTTTGTATGCTTTGCGTGCGCAACATTGGTCTAGGTCCAGCGCTGTGTTCCGTATGTGGGTAGTTGTCAAGATTATGGTCCCTGTTTGGGTCCCTAATATAATAGGGCGCCTACTATTTGAACTAATTACGCAAAAGGTGACCTCAATTTTGACAACTACCCACGAGGGAAATCCCGGCTCCGAAAACTACAAGTCCCTCAGACCAAAAACCAAAAATGTGTCAGTATTCTCTCAGGTCTAAAGTCTAAAGTAAAACAGGACTGAAAGCTTCAAAAGGAACGCCCCCGGTATTTACGGTACAACGGACTAGACGTATAGTCTCCACAGTAGTCCCATGTTGGTTACCTTGCCTTGGCTTTTAGATGTTTTTAAGTTCCTGACCATGGAGCTGGTTAGTCCAAAACAAGCTACGACAGAGACTGTAAGGACAGCGTAAGCTCTACAAGTGTTGCTGCATTACACAGTGTTCCTGCAAACCCAAACGACCTACATTCTTAAGGATGTTTACCCATTTTTGTCTTCTAATATGCAATCCGTGAAGAAGCGGTCACACGTAGGGTCTTGGGGTGACAAGTTGTGGGCTGCTTCCTCGTGGAAGTAGAGAGAGAGAGAGAGAGAGAGAGAGAGTAGAGACAGAAAGACAGACAGGTAGGTAGGTAGATAAGTAGATATGGAGAGATAGACAGATAGTCTATGTATGTAGATATGCATGTACGTATGTATGGGTGTAAATATGCGTGCTTACACCCATATATATATATATATATATATGTATTGTGTAACGTTTAAACATGTACATACCTTTGTACATAGGAAGTTACATCTCCACATCATACATACATACCTTCTTACGTACGTACATACACAGATACATGCATACATTTTCCACAGACATGCATCTTACTGCATATGCCTCTGCGCCTGCCTGTCTCTCGATTTCCCAGAACAAGCGCCCCACGCCGAGAGAAGCCGCGTAGCCAATGATCCTAGGACTCAGGATTTTGGGCCTTATCCTCAACCCTGAACCCTATTCTAAGTAGTATGACCCCTGTAGTACGCCTGGCTGAAACGCTTGAAAGCAGGCCTTTAGGGCGCGCGGGACCCAGGCGCAGCGCACGTTAAGTAACCAAATCCTGCCAGTCAATAGAAGCCTGCGACATCAGACCAGGGTGGAAGGCGGGGTGCCCAATAACACAATGTCATTATGGGACACAAAGTAGACGTAGCGATCAGCAACTATTTAAGCCATGTATATGAGATTGTGTTTGAACTGACCATGTCTTTGATCACATCAAACCGAAATAATTTGCCTCCGAGGGTCAAGCCACTGGCAATATGTGAACCATGCGGATCGGCTTTCTTTGTGCAAATGAAGCCTCTGGAAGAGGATTTCGTGTTCTAGATTTTGGGCATGGTAGGGTATTTTTCCGCTCTGGGACATGGCCTGGACATCACTTCAGACTTGGAGACATCTGAAAGACGGTTTCACTGTGCTGCTGGTGCGCTCGTGTTAAGGTGTTTACATTCCCTAAGCTTCAGGACCCGGGCCTGCACCCACAAGATCTTGTTTTTTGGTTAGGCTTATTTAAGATGTTCTTGGTTTGAGGGTGTCGGCTTCATTTAGGGTGAGGATATCCAGCAAAGCAAGACCGATTCCGCTTGGTAACCCAGACCCTACCCTAAATCCCCACCCCAAGAACCCAAGATCCCCATTTATCCTACGGCCGAGCAGCTCAGGATAAGGTCCAAGAGCACAACGACAGTGAAGGAGTGCCTTTGGGTTTAACTCAAAGTGATATTACTACTATGATTGTCATTCTTATTACTGGTATGATCATGAAACTTGGTACTCCGTCTGTGCATTACAACTATTAGCATTATTATGACTAGATTATGACTATCAATATTCTTGTTGGCATGTTTCATATCAGCCATATTACACGCGGCCAATAACCTGTACTAGGTGTCCGAAACTAGAGCAATCAGGGATTCAAAGTCTGGCTCAGGGCCATGGTTTAATATAGCGGCCTTAATAATTCAATGAGAATAATAAGGACTTTCGGGCCCATTATACTATAACGAAAATAAAGAACCCCCCAAATAGGGCCTTGATGGGTGTTAGGGCGCATTTGCGTATAAACATCCGCCGAAGGAGGCGGTGGGGGGGAACTCCAGATCCTGCAGCAGACGAGGGTGGAGGCGGTGTTTCTGCAGCAGACGAAGGTACTCTGCCTTGTGCAGATCCGCCGGGGCCAGTTGGTGCCGGCAGGCCAGAGGGGAAGGCAATTTCGGGGGGTGCACTTGACCCGCAGCTGCCGCCCGGGCCGCGGCGATCAGGCGGTGAGGGAACTGCGGTTTTTGCTGCAGACGAAAGTACTCCGCCACGTGCAGATCCGCTGGGGCCAGTTGGTGCCGGCAGGCCAGAGGGAAAGGCAATCTCGGGGGGAGCACTTGACCCGCAGCTTCCACCCGGGCCGCGCTGGCGATCCTAGCAGGGCCAGAACACGGATGAATTAATGCGCGACTGCGTGCATGCATCAGAGTCCTGTAGGAAAGTCTGCGTTGGCAGCGTGATGTGCGGCTTGTCCGTCTGAAACTTCTGGCGTGTGCGTCGCACCGCTTCCTGACTGCGAGCCGGCAGTAGTTACAGTCAGAATCTACGGTTACACCAAGGTAAAATACACGAGGCAAGCAAGAACAATGAAGCCCTGTCAGTCCTGCATCTCGATAGCCATTTCTTGCTCAAACGCTAGATCAGCCTCCACCTTTTTGCGTTGTTGGACAAGTTTCTGTAGTTCAGCCTCCTGGTTCTCAGCCGCCGCTTTTAACCCAAAATAGTATTGGTATTATTCAGGCCCCCATTATGCTTTCACAGTCGGATCAGCCGAGTCAAGCTCTTGGTTCACGGGACTGCGGGACTATGCACTCGAAGGGGTTTGTCGCCCTTGCCTGTGCATGAGCACACACCGCACCCAGCATCAACTCTATTGCGTATATAGAAACCAAATGAAAAAACCTGTACAACGCCGAAAAGCGACTGCAAGAAAT
Organism: Symbiodinium sp. CCMP2592; assembly: GCA_905221615.1. Lineage (NCBI taxonomy): Eukaryota > Dinophyceae > Suessiales > Symbiodiniaceae > Symbiodinium > Symbiodinium sp. CCMP2592. Next base: position 1,049,453 of record CAJNDT010000001.1, read on the forward strand.
CCCTGCATGCACACGTGCCATGTTGGTACACCCTGAGGTCCATCGACTACAGACCCCTCAACGCTTGGCCTAGGTTGTAAACTGCATCAAGATCCCAGACTGCGAAACTGACTTTACATTGTTTTGCAACAGGGTTCCGATGCTCACTCTCGGATGAGGCGGGCAAGGCTCTGAATAGGCCACAAGATCTCCACTATAACATATGTGATACCTTGCAGACTCCTCGAACAACTACATAGCTAGCTCCCCAAGAATATCACATGAAAGGGTTAGCAAAACAGTGCGTCTGCAGGTTCGTCGCCTGTCGGGACGTGCCCTCTGTTTCGCCCTGAGTTGCAGTCGCCACCCCTGAGCACCTGGAGGCCAATTTCAGAACATCTTGCTGTCGGTGTCCGCCCTGGTCCCACGGATGATTTGCTAGAAGTGCTGAACGCCGCCAGGAGTGCAGCAACACTGGCGATGTCCATTTCAAGGCGCAGCTCAAAAGCACGATTCGAGACGCCGCCACATGCCGCCACCGTGGCGGACTCGGTGGACCACTGGCTCTCCTGCTCACGCGACTAGATGCCATCCGTCGCGCCCCACCGCCCACGGTCACAGAATGCAACAGGGTTTAGGGCGAGGTCTGTTGAATGAGACAACTCTAACTGCGAGCAGCATGTTGAAATCAAACAAGCATAACAAAATAATGTACATCACTCCCCTCTGTCTCAAGATCCCATTATCCTTTTGCATCGCCACTTGCACTCTCACTGCAAGCGCGGAGGCAGGCTGTGCCCGACCCGCGTGGCATTACGCAGCATTTGAGGCCCTGTGAACACAGCAAGCATCGCCCTGTCGATCGGTTCCTCCGATGCCAGTAATGATCAAAGTTGCGCTTGCAACCTCCATCTCGACACCATGCAGCCATGACGCCAAGGTCGTCGAGCAGGGGGCGCAAAGTTCGAGCTATCTTTTCTGGAAGCTGCACCTGCATTCGCCTCCTACAAGGTGGAGTCGCGGCGCGGGTGGCTTTGTCGCGTTGAGAATTCGCAGCTCTCGGATCAAGTCTCCTCGAAAGACGATGAAATCGTAGATTCCATTCGTCGGAGGAACTGCATGTTGCCCTCTGCGCTCCGTTCCGATTCATCTGACGTTGCTGACTCCCAAGAGACCTGCCGTGTATTTACCATGGACAAGGTCCCTTCGTAGCACAAGGCTGCAATGGCGGTTATCAGGGAGAGCTTGGAACCAAAGTCGATGTTCAACGTCATTACAGCAGCCCAACAGGCAAAGGGGTCAACAAAAAAATCTTGAGCCAAAAGGGTGACGGTTTAGGATCTCGGGTTTACCCTAAACCCTAAACCCCAAATCGGACCCCAAGGCAGGCGACATTAAAATGCATTGGAAAAGGAGGCGGAGATGACGTCTCCACAGTAGTATGCGGACTTGTTATAAAAGAAGAATAGGGCTTTTCAGTATGTTTTTTTTAGAAATTTGTCATATATACACAAACGAAACCTAAGGACTAGTATTGCTTGGGCCTCTATATATTCCGTTGTGGTCTTGAAGCATTCTCATAGGTTTCGCACTGAGGGTCTAGATTGTCGGTAGGCCTACCCTACATACTATCGCACAGCACAGGGCAACTACGAAGTAAATCCAAAGCCCAACCCTCAACACCAAAATCCCAAAAATGAGCCAAGCCCCCAAGCATTGAACCCGAACCCTAAAACCTAACGTAGCCTGTCGAAGCTCATAGGGGCCGAGTTGCAGGAAGATCTCGTAGTCGCCCTGCAGCAAATACCTCGGTAGGTTTAACATTTAGAATTATAGGGTAACCAATCAATAATTTTGTCACTCGTGCTCAATCAATAATACAAGGGTTACTCTCAGGAGCCTCTCATACTTTGCCTCCTGACAGCTGCCATGCTCACGAAAACTAGTGAAACTTCCTGTCGCAGGTATTGCCCTCGAGAGTTCCTAACACAACACAAAGCTAGCTCATGAACTCAAAACGAAGAATTCCCCAACCCTAAACCACTGAATCCAGAGACCAGTGCCTCGTAGAACCCTCACAGAACCTTTTATACAACCCCTCTGCAACCCCAAACTACACCACTGAACATCTAAACGTCCAAGGAGCATGCACATGCCAACCGCCGCTGCACCAAAGCTTACAAGATGAATGACATGCTTCCAGATCCCCGTCGTCATCCAATGCACATCATCCTTGCAAGGGGTTCCATTAGGCTTCAGAAGGGCTTTACAAAATCGTCCTGAGAATAGATGTTTGAAGAGTTTTCGGAAAGTGCTGGACGGGCTTAGCAAGCTTGTAGGTCAATACAGCGGCTTTGTAGGTTACTACAGGGTTAAAATGTGTTTAAAGGCGCGTTTCAGGGCTCGGGTACTGTACGTAGTTGTACCGGGTACCGGTCGATAAATTCGGGAGCTTTGCGTAAGTAGATCAGAAAGAATACTGTAACTGACTTGTTGAAAATACTTATCTGACTTGTCTGTTGTACACTTTATAAGTAAACCCTAGAATCTAGACAGGGAAGCTCGATGCAGAGCCCAGGACTTGAGATGGCGATGGTGATAACTGCTGTGTTGAAGTCCGTTCGCCGCGGGTCTGGATGTAAGCGTGTTGCTTCCGGGTAGAAACTGGTGCTTGGGTTTTGGGTTTATGCCTCAAAGGATGGCAACCAGTCTGTCTGAAAAAGCTCTGCATTCAGAAGAAGCTGACACGATATCGCAATCTTGTAGCTAATACCGCGCGAATTGGATAGCTACAGCCAAGGAGAACACTGTCTGACAAAGGCCTGTACTTGGAGGATCATGGGACGTAGTAAGTAGGTTATAAGTGGGGGTATAAGGCCCCTAGGTGGGGTTATCCTAAGTATAACCTACTTATAACCTTACTTACTAAGTCCCATGAGCCTCCAAGTACCCCAAGCCAAGGTCCTTCGACACGATGGCGGACAGGACCAGCAGGAACATGGGTACTTCATCCCACATTTCCTCATCAGATTCTGTAGAAACCAAAACCCTAAGGCTAGGAGCCTGAAGAATTACTAAGGTCCTTGCTATAATTGTAGTATAATTGGGCCCCAAACCCTATTGTAATGATTAAGGCCCCAGATTAGGCTTCTTTGCCTCCAAAACCCACCGAAAGCTATCACATCCAATTAAGGCCCCTACAGTAAACCCTAAACCCTGGCCCCTCGGGCTCGGCTATGATGAGCAGCTGCCCACTTCCAACTACACCTTTCTAAGCAGCACCTATTAGACGAGACAACACGGAGAGCATCGTGCGCATCAGCTGGGTTCAGCTCTACCAACCAGCACATAGACGAGACAACACGGAGAGCATCATGCGCATCAGCTGGGTTGACCGCTGCCAAGCAGCAGCACTTGGACGAGACAACACGGAGCGCATCATGCGCATCAGCTGGGTTTACCTCTCCCAAACCGCACTTAGACGAGACAACACGGAGAGCATCATGCGAAGCAGCTGGGTTGACCTCTACCAAGCAGCACTTAAACGAGACAACACGGAGAGCATCAGCTGGGTTGACCTCTGCCAAGCAGCATTTAGACGAGACAACACGGAGAGCATCATGCGCATCAGCTGGGTTGAGCTCTACCAAGCAACACGTGGACGAGACAACACGGAGAGCATCATGCGCATCAGCTGGGCTGACCTCTACCAAGCAGCACTTGGACGAGACAACACGCAGAGCATCATGCGCATCAGCTGGGTTGACCTCTACCAAGCAGCACTTAGACGAGACAACACGGAGTGCATCATGCGCATCAGCTGGGTTGAGCTGTGCCAAGCAGCTCTTAAACGACACAACACAGAGAGCATCATGCGCATCAGCTGGGTTGACCTCTACCAAGCAGCACTTAGACGAGCCAACACAGAGAGCACCATGCGCATCAGCTGGGTCGACCTCTACTAAGCAGCACTTGGACCAGACAACACGGAGAGCATCATGCGCATCAGCTGGGTTGACCTCTACCAAGCAACACTTGGACGAGACAACACGGAGAGCATCATGCGCATCAGCTGGGTTGATTGACCTCTACCAAGCAGCACTTCGACGAGACAACACGGAGAGCATCATGCGCATCAGCTGGGTTGACGAGAGCATCATGCGCATCAGCTGGGTTGAGCTCTACCAAGCAGCTCTTAGACGACACAACACAGAGAGCATCATGCGCATCAGCTGGGTTGACCTCTACCAAGCAGCACTTAGACGAGCCAACACAGAGAGCCTCATGCGCATCAGCTGGGTTGACCTCTACCAAGCAGCACTTGGACCAGACAACACAGAGAGCATCATGCGCATCAGCTGGGTTGAGCTCTACCAAGCAGCACGTAGACGAGACAACACCGAGAGCATCATGCGCATCAGCTGGGTTGACCTCTGCCAAGCAGCACGTAGACGAGACAACACGGAGAGCATCATGCGCATCAGCTGGGCTGACCTCTACCAAGGAGCACTTAGACGAGACAACACGGAGAGCATCATGCGCATCAGCTCTGTTGAGCTCTACCAAGCAGCACTTAGACGAGACAACACGCAGAGCATCATGCGCATCAGCTGGGTTGAGCTCTACCAAGCAGCACTTGGACGAGACAACACAGAGAGCATCATGCGCATCAGCTGGGTTGACCTCTACCAAGCAGCACTTAGACGAGACAACACGCAAAGCATCATGCGCATCAGCTGGGTTGACCTCTACCAAGCAGCACTTAGACGAGACAACACGGAGAGCATCATGCGCATCAGCTGGGTTGACCTCCACCAAGCAGCACTTGGACGAGACAACACGGAGAGCAACATGCGTATCAGCTGGGTTGAGCTCTACCAAGCAGCACTTGGACGAGACAACACGGAGAGCATCATGCGCATCAGCTGGGTTGACCTCTACCAAGCAGCACTTGGACGAGACAACACGCAGAGCATCATGCGCATCAGCTGGGTTGACCTCTACCAAGCAGCACTTAGACGAGACAACACGGAGTGCATCATGCGCATCAGCTGGGTTGAGCTGTGCCAAGCAGCTCTTAAACGACACAACACAGAGAGCATCATGCGCATCAGCTGGGTTGACCTCTACCAAGCAGCACTTAGACGAGCCAACACAGAGAGCACCATGCGCATCAGCTGGGTCGACCTCTACTAAGCAGCACTTGGACCAGACAACACGGAGAGCATCATGCGCATCAGCTGGGTTGACCTCTACCAAGCAACACTTGGACGAGACAACACGGAGAGCATCATGCGCGTCAGCTAGGTTGACCTCTACCAAGCAGCACGTAGACGAGACAACATGCAGAGCATCTTGCGCATCAGCTCTGTTGAGCTCTACCAAGCAGGGTTGACCTCTACGAGCAGAGCATCATGCACATCAGTGTGGAGCTCTCTGCCAAGCAGCACTTAGACGAGACAACACGGAGAGCATCATGCGCATCAGCTGGGTTGACCTCTACCAAGACGAGACACCACGGAGAGCATCATGCGCATCAGCTCTGTTGAGCTCTACCAAGCAGCACTTAGACGAGACAACACAGAGAGCATCATGCGCATCAGCTGGGTTGACCGCTGCCAAGCAGCAGCACTTGGACGAGACAACACGGAGAGCTTCATGCGCATCAGCTGGGCTGACCTCTGCCAAGCAGCACTTAGACGAGACAACACGGAGAGCATCATGCGTATCAGCTGCGGAGAGCATCATGCGCATCAGCTGGGTTGAGCCCTACTATCAGCGCTTAGACGAGACGACGCGGAGAGCATCATGCGCATCAGCTGGGTTGACCTCTACCAAGCAGCCTTAGACGAGACAACACGCAGAGCATCATGCGCATCAGATGGGTGTAGCTCTACTATCAGCGCTTAGACGAGACAACGCGGAGAGCATCATGCGCATCAGCTGGGTTGACCTCTCTTAGACGAAACAACCCGGGGGCATCATGTGCATCAGCGGGGGTGGCCTCTATCAAGCTTCAGACGAGACAACACGGAGAGCATCATGCGCATCAGTTGGGTTTCTAACAAGCATCACGTTGACGAGACGATACGGAGAGCATCATGCGCATCGGCTGGGTTGACCTCTACCAAGCACGGATAGCATCATGTGCATCAGCTGTGTTGAGCTCTACCAAGCAGCACTCAGACGAGACAACACGCAGAGCATCATGCACAGCAGCTGGGTTGAGCTCTACACTTAGACGAGACGACACGGAGAGCATCATGCGCATCAGCTGGGTTGAGCTGTACCAAGCAGCAGTTAAAAGGGACTGCACGGCCAGCATCATGCGCATCAGCTGGGTTAAGCTCTACCAAGCTGCAGTTAAACGACATGACACGTCCAGCATCATGCACATCAGCTGGATTCAGCTCTACCAAGAAGCAGTTAAACGAGACGACACGGCCAGCGCCATGCACATGAGCTGGGTTGAGCTCTACCAGGCAGCAGTTACACGAGATAACACGGCCAGCATCATGCGCATCAGCTGGGTTATAAACTAGAAGCTGAACCCCAAAACCTTGTATAAGACCCTGCATAACACCGCAATCTAGTTGCCCAAACTCAAGAACCCCAAAACCTTACAAATGGTGCCTTCGGCACTGAACCATGAACCCTGCAACCCCTGACCCATAAACCCTAAACCCTTATGCTAAACTTTAAGGGTTCAAGGCTGAACCTTAAACCCAACACTGGTTGTTGCACTATAAGTTATAAATAATACGTATAATTTACCTGATTATCAGTTCAAATCTCCTAAACTCCTAGCCACAAACCAAGTGGCCCACTCGAAACGCATGGTGCCATGGAACATGAAGCTGCCGAAGCCAACAACAAACCTTGTTCGATCGTGGGCTCGCTTTCGAGGTTTAGGGCTCATGTCAAGGCTTCCGGAATTGGGGTTTCGTGGTTACTTGTTTCGGGTTCTAGGGCTTATGGTTCAGGATTCGGGGTTCAGAGTTTCCCGGGTTTAGTTCAGGGTTAGCTTTCAGGGTTCTGATCAGAGAACTGCAACCGCAACTGGATTCAACGCATCTTCAAGTCCGAGGACAACCTTTTCAAGGCTCGTAGGTACTGTAACATAACATCCAGGCTCCTTATGCACCTCGGCTAATTGGAGCGCTAAACGGAGAAGTAGAACTGCTCACATGATCGCGGTCGCTGCAATAGCAGTACCACTATCGGCAAGAGGGCCTCTCTGTCAGAGTATGACAGGCTACATATCTTTAGGGCTACTCCTTACCATTGCACCACTACGACTACTACCACAAAACTGCTTACAAGTTCTGTTGTCTTGAGCCCTCGGGTCCGTCTTGACCGCTCAGGGGGCTGCGACTATGCAGGAATGTTCCAGGCCGACAGTTCCTAATACCGGGTTTTGCTTCTGCAGATACTTTAAAGTGGCAACGGGAGCTCCGATAGCCACAAACATGTTGAGAGCCTCGGACAGCCTTGGGATCACAGTTGCTCGTGCTGACAGGACTGACTATTGCAAGTACGAAAATTATGCCACGGGAGGGTGGAGTGTAGTGTAGAACGTCGCCCGCTCGGAAGGCTGTTTCAACACCGCCTCTGCAAAACAACCAATGAACGCCCAAGAAGCATGCTGATCCAAACCATCTTCACGCGCATGTCGTAGATATGGCCACGGTAGAGGCAGTACGCCGCTGGAAAGCAGAAGAACGGGATGTTGCTCCTTGCTGGAGAGCTCTCCATTATCATGTCCCTGACCTCTATGCACGAAGGTTGAGTCCGAACAAGCTGCACATGCATGCACTATGTCGCGGGGTCGAAAATGCGAAGCAACTAAAGCCTCAGCCAACCTAAAGCACCAAAGCCAGTAAACGACTCTACTATCCGTCGCAGGCACAAGGAGTTCCAAAACTCTGCGAGATAGGGGGACACGACATACCTCGGCAAGATCAACAGGGTTAGGGTCGTGGGGCTCTTCTACAGTAGGCCTCTGGCTTGCATATTCGCCCTATATGCTTCAATATGAATACAGCAAAGTACCTGTCTTTTGATCGTATGTTACCAGCAGAATCTTCAAGACTGGACAAATCAAACATCCGAGCAACACAGGTCTCGCGTGTCGTCTGGCTTCGGCCTAGATTAGACCTTTACTGTTTAGGGTTAAACATTTTTCAAATTCGCGAAAACCTAAGTGGTTGTCAAAATTATGGTCCCTTTTTGGGTCCTTATAATAATATCGCACCTAATATTTAGGGTACCCAACAAGGGGCCCGAATTTTGACAAGTACCCATCTGGAAGCTTGACACAACAAGCATCAAATTTCGTAATTGCGTGGCGTTTCAGACTTCGAGAACGGCCGAAACATAAATCCTAAACCCTAAACCCCAGACTTTAACTACCCTGAACTCTGAGCCCCTCACCTACGTGAAGCAACTGCTTTCTACTCATGTCGGGTTTAAGGGCTTTGGGTGAGTACAGAGACCGCATACAAAACGTAGACGTTACAGTTTTGGAGCTGTTCAAAAAAATCCACATTACCCTTCATCTGAGCAGGGGACTCACATTATGCTTAAGACTGAAGCATCAGGATTCACGGTCGCATCTGCGTTTTGAGCCCGAGCCACTTCGCTTCACAGAACTGGTGCATGGCGTTGATCTCTCCCCAGTACCTGAAAAGGTTTAGGGTTTACGGTTTAAGGTTTACGAGTAGGGTTTAGAGCGTTCAGCTGTTTAGCATTCAAAGCTCAGAGTTTATAGGGTTATGGACCTGAGGGCAAATTTTAGGTTTGAGGGCACGGATGCACATGTGGGAATAGTTTCCGACTCATGTCATATCCTTCTGTCTGTGCTGAGCCACCATCCAACAAGGCTAAAACCGACCACAAGTCAATGACTCTCGATGCTAAACGCCCTAAATAGCCTATAAAGCCTAAGTTCTATGCAACTGAAACCCTCAACCCCCAAAAAACCTGTACCAAGCCTGAAACCTATGCAACTAAGCCGCGGAAGCCCGGAAAGCGTCGCATTAGCCATGATCGCCGGCCGACGGGGCAAACAACGTCTCTCAAAGACGGAGCTCCCCGGAGCTTTGCGAGCCGACTTCAAAAAGCAAGCGTCTGTGGATATATAGGAGGCTCCATTAGTTTTAGGGTTTCATGAGGACTTTGTTGCGGCTTTCATGATGTGATTTAACACGGCCTTACAGGGTTCTTTTATATGTGATTCTACAGATATGGGTCCCTGCCCTGTGACTTGTAATTTGTCAGGGTCCTGATTCAAGCAGTGACGTTATCGCGCGACCGAAGGGGTGCCTCATAAGAGACATGCTCTGATATGCAAGTTTCTGGCTTCACATAAGCCCACCTCTCTCCATGGCTCCCAAAGTTCTGACAAACTCACTTAAGTTCTGCCGTGCTTTTCACGATGTTCGTTCTGTTTTTATCGGCGCCACTATGATTTTGATCATTGCGGTGGTTTGGGGTTTTCAGAATGTCAGGCTCCATCATGCTTCTGACTTGGAGCACATTTTTGCGTGTGGCTAATGTATGGGGAAGGGCCTGCACCGCACCCGTCAACTGCTGCTAACGCTCTCCAGCAAATTGGATACAAGCTCAGATCACATCCAAGCAGCGCTTGTCGTTCGTGAAGCTCATGTACATGTAATGCCAAAGTGGCAGCAATCCTTGATACTCATTGCTCAGGAGCCCTTTTAGCATTCGGACTCGATCAAGTCAGAGGAGCTTTTCAAGTGCCTGTGTATTACAAGAAACTGCACATTCAGTAGGATCTGCATGTTCAAGGGTTTAGGGAGTTTTTGTTTTAAAGTGCAATGGCTTCTTTCTGGGAGTTTAGGGTATATGGTGTAAGAAAGGCATGCAAAAGCTTTTCGAACGCTCATACAAACAGACGTTTGTAAACAGCACATGTATGTTGTGGCAGTAGCCGTGCACTTCTCAAGTTGTGCCTAGGATGGGCTTGGGGATTTGTATATATTGGGTTGAGGTTCCAATCTGGGACTCGCCGGAGAAGATGGTTCGCAGTGGGCTCACTATTATCAAGCTCAGCTGCACACCTGGTTGGTCAGGAATGTGGAATAGGGCGTCAAAGTTTCATATGCAACGCACGGAGGTTAAACCTGGTTGGAAGTTAAAACCTAAACCCTAAACCCCTAAACCCTTACGCCCTAAACCCTAAACCTCAACTCTCAACCTCAACCTTGAATCTGAGCCAACCCGAACCTCCAAGCCTCGCGTAGATGCCGAAGCCCTGCTCCACTTTGAGGGAATGCTGCGGAGTGCACCGCCCAAGCCCATGCAAACCATAAGCGATAAACCGCATGAAAGCAAAACTGCAGAAGCTCCTGTGAACCCGAAGCACTGTATCAACATTGACATTATACTTCTTTAGCATGTCTTGACTGATTCATGCTACCATGCAAGCCAAGAAGCCCACAACTTCTTTTTCCTAAAACCGGAACCCAAAGCCCTAAACTCTAAACGAAAAGGGAGGCCGGGAAATTCGCACCCATCTCGGACGCGAAGCTGTGCTGTCTCATCAGCCTCGCGCATAGGAGACATCGCGCTCGCCGGCCTTTGACAGCTTCGTTCCATGGATTTCGGGTTTAGGTTGAAGGTCTGGGGTTTTGGGTCTACGGCTTCTTCGACGGAGAGGAGGTTTTTGCCTCCTGCATGTCGCCGAGCAGGGTTACAGTAGCATACCAGTAGACTCAGTCGTGCACGTAGCCTGTTTAGGTTTCGTGTGATTTCAACAGCTCTGTACGGTCCTGTTTTGAACAGACAAGGCGTAGCAACCAGCGACGATGGTTAGTATGCCCATCGCGGAGTGGTCAAGGCTGAACCGCCACACAATTTTGTCATAGCCCACTAGGCAGCAAGTACAAGTTGTGGCATGCATGCAGCGTTGCCTCACTAACAAACTAGGGTTAAAGGCTCGAGGGTCTAAGCTTCGTGTAAACATTGTTGCACTGCAGAGCCGAGGGTTAAAGGCTCGAGGGTCTAAGCTTCGTGTAAACATTGTTGCACTGCAGAGCCGATACTACCACTGCTACCATCTGCGATTCGTCGCCGCGAAGCTTGAAACAGTGACATGTCAGGGATGTTGACGCAAGACGTGCCCCCGGGTAGAGACATGGGATTTTTTAAATTTAGCAAAGCCCACTGCTGCTTGGGCCGAATGTCGAGAAGCACAGCACATACCGTCTCCGCAGTGTCGGAAAAGCATGTGCCTGGGAATTGATGACGTGTGACGGAATGTGCGAGCGGGTCTGACGCACCCGCTTTGTCTGAAAAGTATGAACGGCATTCATGGACTTCTCTAACCCTTCCGCTATGTCGCAAGGGTGACTTAAGCTGCTTTATTCCCGCTCTCAACATATATAGGGTTAAGAATCAGAATAGGGTTCCTGTTTAAAAAGGGGTCTATACGGGCTCCTATAAGGGATCGGTAAGGGTACTATAATGTAGGGGCCTGACCCCCCCTCTTTTTTGCACAAAATTAGTTATAATTGGGAACCCTGAGGAATAACATTGCTAAGTCTTCAGGCCCCTTTATTAAACCCAGTGCAATCGGCTGCTTTTTCGTATAACCTTAGTAAGGAACTCAAATTAAGCAATGACTTTGGTGATTATGCAGGCCCCCATGTTAAACCCATTGCAGAGCGAGGCCTGGTACTCGAACAGCTTGTAGCCTGTTGGCACAGACTCTACGTGATATTCACACCCATTTACCACACTAGATGATATAACTCCTGCATTATCCATAATAAGGAATACCATAATTCCGATAGCCTAAGGTCATTAAGGTAATGCAGGAGTTATATCATCAACCGTTTTCTTGCTGTAAGGAAGAGGGCCGGACAGGGGTTTGAGGGGACTCGGGTATACGTCTTCGGAGGACCGAAGTTGAAGCATTTGGGGAGTCAGGCTCAAGGCTCGGAAGAGGCCTTGGCCTGAAGAGCTCAAAGCTTGTAAGGTAATATCGGGGCCTTCATAGTTAGAATAAGGTTTTTGGGGGCCCATTATACTATAATTACAATAAGGAATTCCCCAAATAGTATAGGTAATTCTTAAGGCCCCTATAGTACTTTAGGGTTCGGGACTTAGGATGTTCTCTGGTTCAGGAGCTCGGAGTGGCAACTACGAAGAAGCCAATTTTGTGCTCCTAGTGACGAGACAGCAACCCTAAACCCTAAACCTTGGGTACTGCCCCCACCCTGTAAGAGTCGATGTTTGGGCTCGACATCTACACCCAAGTAAATATACAAGTATTATCTAACTGTAGAACGCAGCTGCCTCCGGCTGCATCTCAGGCGGCTCATGCACAGTGCAGTGGGCCCGACCTGATCGATCTAAACCCTACAGTACCCTACATGAGACTTGCTATCATGCAGCTCACATAAAAGCGTATAAAGCCCTTCGCAACCAAACCATGTAAACCATGTCAAAACGTCCTTTCTAAACCCTTTACAACTTTATCCACCCCCTAAGAACACCAAACCCCAAAAGCTTTACACACAAATCCGACAACTGCCCTGAAATGAAACCTAACTAAACACACGTATTGCCTACACCCTCAATAGGGGCCTTAAGAATTAGACTAGGGTGTTGGGGCCCATTATACTATGATCTGAATAAGGACCCCCAGAGAATGGTGTAGGTACTTCTAGTCCCTAAAGCCTGAACCCTCAAAGCTGAAGCCAAGTCCTGGAACTCCTCGCCAGCAGAAGGGCTCGGGCCGCCACCACCAGGACTGCTGGAAGCCCTTGTCTTGTAGAGGTCCTTGTTCAGGTGTAGGGTTTGGAGCTTGAAAGGTTGGGGGAGGAAGGGTTTGGACTCCCGGGTCGCGGGGTGTGTAGGGTTTGGGGGGAAGGGAGGGCAGGGGCAGTGAGGGAGAGAAGGGAAATCGAAAGGCGAGAAGGGCCTTCCCTTCTCAGTTCCCGTTTCAGTGGCGCATTCAGTGTGCATTCACCAAACAGGGCATCAGATTTCGAGCAGCCGGCTTCAGGCCTTGAAGTGCTGGGTCCCCCTGAAACCTATGACCTATGAATGAAGATTACTGTGGTCGAGTAACGATCATCAAGTCGACGCTGACAACTGCTACTACCGCTCCTCCTGCTGCTGCTACTGCTGCTACTGCTACTACTGCTACTGCTGCTGCCACTACTACTACTACTACTGCTGCTGCTACTACTACTACTACTACTACGACTACTGCTCCTGCTGCTACTGCTACTACGACGACGACTGCTTCTACTTACCGGTAAGTTACTACTTCTTCTTACTCCTCCTGTTGCTGCCACTACCAGTCAAACCACCAGCAGCAGCACCAGCAACAGCGACAGCAGAAACGGCAAAGCCCTCGGCAACGATGAGGACAAGGAGGACAAGGACAAGGACAAAAGCAGCGCAACCGCAACCGCAACCACGACCACAACAACTCCCTCGACAGCAACCACAACAACAACAACCAACAACAACGACGACAACCACATCCACCACCACCACCACCACCACCACCACCACCACCACCACCACCACCACCACCACCACCACCACCACCACCACCACCACCACCACCACCATCGCCACCACCACCACCAGCTGTTGAGAACCACACCTGGCGAGGCTACTTCCAGCCGTCACCGAGTTTTGACTTGCTTACGGATCTTAGGTTTTGAACGATGTCCACAAGGGGACATCTGCTAGCTCTGGTGCGCATGAAACCCTGCGTGCTGTCAGAGTCTAAGAACAGCCGGCCGCGCATCCGCTGACCACCCGACCTGTCGCATCGTCGGGACCTCCTTGACTGCGGTACAAACAAACAAAACCACCACCACCACCACCACCACCACCACCCACCACCCACCACCACCACCACCACCACCACCACCACCACCACCACCACCACCACCACCACCACCACCACCACCACCACCACCACCACCACCACCACAATCACCGCAACCACTAGAACCACCACAACTGCAACAACCGCAACAACAATAACCACAACCAACAATCAACAACTGGCAACCAGCAACCAGCAACCAACCACCAATAACCAACCACCACCGCCATCACCAACACCAACAACAACAACAAGAAGAACAAAAACATGAACGCTAAAAGCAGCAACAGCACCCACACCAGTACCAGCAACACCGACCTACTCGCAAAGCGAGCAGTGAGAAACGACACGTCATAATACAACAAACTCAAACATTGGTTCAGATTTCCACAAAGCCACTGCTCTGCGTGAGACGCTATTCTTGAAACAGTTTGCCCATGGTAGTAACAGGATCCAAGACGAGCAACACATGGTCTTCAGGTTACGCGCCCTAAACCTAGCTCGACCCTGAACTGCAACTGCCGCAAAAGCCCACCGCAGCTCAGCAGAAACCCGGTTAGCCCAGGCACTGACTGCATCAGCAGGGAGTTGGCATTCAACCGCGGACGCAGCTTCCTTTGCCGGCTGATGCGCGGCGTCCTGAGTCACGTGGCTTATGGAAGGCATGCTCCGAACCGTGCCCCGTTTCAATGTTAAGATAGGGGTCTTGGCGATTCTAGGGTTAGGTTGGGGATTGGGAGTATAACATCTCCATTCCTGCTATTGCCCTCCGCAACCAGGTCATAATACTCACGAAATCTCACGAAGAAAAAACCCCTGCTTCAAAAACAATGTCCATCCTAATCTCTTCGAAACAGCTCTCATCCGAAACCCTTCTATCCCCTGAGCCCAACCGCAGTTTCAAAACAAAGGCCTTCTCATACTGTGTATATACACATTGCGTATAGCAAGCCTTCCATGCTGCATCTGCGCTCAACAACGCATACATGAAACGTAGCCACATCCCACAGTATCATAGTAGCTCCCCGTGCATACGGTTCTGATGCAACTCTTCGGCTCTTTTAACGACTGTTGATGGCTTGATTAACAGGATTAAGTTAGAACTTCAGGATTGGGAAGGTTGGAGCTTTAGGATGTTCGCCGAAAATCCTAAAGCTCCAACCTTCCCAATCCTGAAGTTCTAAGTTCGCGCTTACGCAAGACCTTCTTACTTGCGTCTGAAGGGCCTGATCCCTCCGTCGGTTAAAGGTCGCTCCAAAGGCCTCAAGCCGCGACAGTGTCGACGGCGAGACTAAGATAATAGTTATATTAAGGAACTCTAAGGAAGAGTCTGAGTAATGATTCTGGCTTCTGCGCTGTGTTTTTTGCTTTGGCAAAACTTTGGAGACTGGTTGAGGTTGCGGAGAGAGCCCTGAAGATATTGCTGCCGATAGGGCTTGCAACGGAGGCAATCGCACTAAGTACGCACACCATCTTCCTAGGCCTCAAAACTTCACATACACACTTAGGTTTCTGCATACTCAGTGGGGCTTCGGTAACTACACTTAGAAATGATCCGAACCCTGAGCCCTGAACCACACAACTTGGTAGAGATTCGGGACCGGTGCTGAGAATTGCCTCAACCTGCTTGTTTTGACCTTTCTCAACAAACAAAAGCGCCAGGTCTTGGTTGTTCAGGCTCCAGGGTCAGGGTTCAGGGCTTAGTGTGTGGAGTTCAGGGTTCAGGTCTCGGGGCTTAGGGGTTTGGGGCTTGGTCCCTTCCGGTGCCTTCCAGCCAAACTCTTCACCCACGCAGGTTGCCTCGGCTGGGGCATCCGGTCCGGGTGACCGGGAATGCTCCACGCCACACCTGGGAACCGACGAGGAAGGAACGGTTCATGATTGGGGCGGTTCGTCCCCTTTGCTGAGAGGTTCCGCTGATTTCGGTTCCGAACTCCAACCTAGACCCCAGAAGTATGTAAACGATAGCCCTTCATGGTTGGGCCATTATCTTACTTACTTTTAGAGGGTTTAGGAAAACGCCTTTCAATGCTTTTCTGGTTCTCGCCAGCCAGATCCCGGCCTCCAACAGCCACGCAGTCCTAAATCCCAAACCCCCGAAGCTTAAACCTTAGAAGGGGCCCCCACCCTGTAATAGTGACCATAAGGATTATATAGGATTATATTAGGGCCCTATTATATTCCTCTTATACGACTATTACAGGGTGAGGGCAGCTTCTAACTTAAACCCAAACCCCAGAAAGCCATTTAAAAGCCGTTCATGGTCGGCAGAGGAACACCTACAACCTTACAACCCAAAGCCATAAAAAAGGACCTGTATAAGAAGATCTTCCAGAAGCACTGAACCCGAGGCCCGAGGCCCTTTACCTAAAACCCTAGCCCTGAAACCCTAAACCCTAAACGAACCCTCCTAAAACCCTAGCCCTGAAACCCTAAACCCTAAACGAACCCTCGAACCAAAATAGAAGGCCAAGATGCGCGTGGAAGCCGGATTCATGATTCGAGGGCCCCTGGGGGCTGAACATGTTGGCCACCTCAAGATGACAAAAACAAGGGGGGTATTCTAGGAGGGGCTTTTAAAGCCTTTGAAAAATATTAGTAAGTAAGATCCTCTTAAGCCCAATAAGAGAAAATATAAAATGTCCCAAAGCCCTACCTAGTCAAGGTGACAAAAACAAGGGGGGGTTTTGTGCTGGCTTAGGGTTTGGGGTTCATAGGGTTTAGGTTTTAGGGCTGAGTTTTGGGACGTGAGATGTCGGGGTTAAGGGTCGCGAGGTGTTACGAGTGGGGCTTGAAGGGTCTGCACTTCGGCGCTTTAGGGCTGAGTCTAAGGGTCTTATGCGACTTTGTGGCTCCAGACAAAGAGGGTTTGGGGTTTCAGGAATGTTGAAGGTTTCGGGGCATTGGGGTTCCGGGCTTTAGAGGCTTCAGAGCTCTGGGGATTCGGGGTTTCGGATTTCAGATGTTAAGGGTGTGGGATTTTTCTCACCCGCCCAGCAGACCAAGTCGCACCGCAGGAATTTCTTTGATGTGGGATTTAGGGGTTGAGGGCGTGGGTGAGGCTTCGATATAGGGATCGTCTGGATCTCGGGCCAAATGTGCGTGGTTCAGGGCTTTCGAGTTTGCTGCATCGGAGACCTATATAAACGTCTTCAGGCGTCCAACAAAGCAGTTTGGGTGGTGATGGGGGCCCGTGGGTTTTGGATTTAGACCTGGGGGACTTAAATCAGCAAGGAAACTGGATCCCCTTGAAGCTTCAATGCTGTATGCGCGGAGTCCAGCAAAACAGAAGGTGGGAGCAAAAGTGCAGGGAATTGTCGGCAAGTTTCGGGTGCCTGTTCTTATCCTGGGAGCTTTACGCGATTTAAAAAAGTCGACTGCAGGCTCGAACTGTGGGCTGCATGCTGTCTCTCTTTCTCTTTCTCTCTCTCGCTCACTCTCTCTCTCTCTCTCTCTCTCCCTCTCTCTCTCTCCCTCTAATTTAAGGCTTGCCCGTCGCAAAATTATTTTTCAAGGTTCAAGCCGACCTGCACTACAAAGACCGAAAAAAACATACACGTTGTGAGCCATTCAGGAACTCTGCCCCAAACTGTAAACCCCTATATACTCTAAACCCTGAACACTCCTACACCCTAGACCTTACAATCCTTAAAACAACAAACTAGCCAAACCGACTTGGGTCATGTAAGTCATTCAAGCTGCATGTAGCCGTGCTGCTCGATTGGTGGTGGCCAAGTTCCGGGACCTGTGCTGCGACCCCAAGCCGAAAACTCAAAGGCGCCAAGAATCCTCCCGAAAATGGCTACAGTTTACGGTTTACGGATGGGGTTGGGGATGATGCCTTGTCCATCTTAGTTGTCTTAGTTGCTGAGTTCATAAGCCCCCAAAAGTGTACACTTTCAGTTCTTATCCCAAAAACTGTACAGTGTATCCACTCAGCTACTAAGGCATGAGACGGAATATGCCGTACGTCCCATACTGAAGGCCACCGCTGGACCCGTGGCAAATGGGCATAAAGCATTTCCGTATTCTGAACTGTAGGCCTACCGTACATTTCAGACGGACAACCCTGAAACACAACCATGGGCTCGGAAGTCCTGAAGCCCTATACCCAAAGGATACTATAGGGGCATTAATAACTAGAATAGGGCTTTGCGGCCCACTATACAATAACTATGATAAGGAACCCCGAAAATAGTATTGGTAATTATTATTTAGGCACCTATAGTGCATACAAGCACTCTGCAGCCCGACTGCTCAGCTTCCGTGGGGTGCAGCGCGCAGAGGAAGCTTGTGGCAATCGCTTTGCCATGGCTCCAGCGTTTGTGCGGCCGTGTGAGGTTAGGGTTTAAGGAGTTTACCCAGGGGCCCCAAAGTAGTTCCTTTTTGGGATTACCGTATAGGATTCTATGTACGAACGCCCAAAAGGAACTACTTTGGGGCCTCTGGGTAAGGTTGTCGGTTTGGGGTTCGGGGTTTCTCGGGCCATAGCCGTGTTCGTAGGGTTTCGGCTCTTTTTGGGTGAATATTAGCCCCGAAATTAAAATGGTTGTGACAATGCCCGACATTTCATAACCCTGCTCCTTGACAAGTAGCATCTGCGACTATGTTGCTTTCCTTTCTGTGTGCGGCGGGTCGTATGAGGCCAAACGACACATGCCAAAAGCTAAGTTGGAGACGACTGCCAGATGCAAAGAAGTCTTAGTGGAAGCTTGTATCGCACATGCCGCAGGCTGAAAAGAAGCAAGGGCAAAAGGACAGCAGGGTGGGTTTCGGGGTTAAGGTTTCCATGGCTTAGGGTGTACCTGCCTTGTAGGACATTTGTAGCAAATTAAATGAACACCAGCTCGGCCCACGAACATCTCTTCATCTCGTTTGCTCTTCGGCATCCGGCTCCCTTCGGGAGGCCAGCCTGAGCCTAAAACTCGCGGCGCAGTGTTGGATAGAGCCTGTACACACTACGCTGCGAGGAAGCCTGGATGATCACGAATGTTGTTGGTTCCTCATTACTTCTACATCAATAACAAGCCCTAGCACCCTAATCTAATTGCCAAGGCCCCTATATTAGATTCTCCGAAAGAGAACTCATTTGTCACGACAGTTGATGCATGACAGTTGATGGATGTGGTCCTAATCATTATGAAACGTTTGTATATTGGGAGAGTATAGATACGATCTGAAGGTTTGATTAGGGGTTGGTTTACGGCTAACGGTTTGGGTCACTCGTCGAGAGTGTAGAAAGAACCGACAGGACTGCGTAGCTTCGTTGTTCAACGGGGCACCCATGTGTTCACAGTTCAGCTGTATACTCTTCAGCAAAGGACCTCGGACCATGACAGACTTTGCACGGGTTCACCACACAAGCACAACTGAACGGCCACAGCTGGGGCGGGTGCCTAAACCCTAAACCGGTCGGTTCCAACAAGAAACTGTAGTAACTATAGTAGCCATTACAAGCGTCAGGGGATGCAGATCCACCGAAGCAGACAATCGTCTACCTTGTGCTTGCTGAATCGTGTCGGCAGCGTCTCAAGGAAAGACGAAAACAAGGAAGCTGTGGTCATTACTTAAACAATCTATCTCTGTTCTCTTATACACTTTGCAGTTCAACTGGACTGGCCTGAATCATCAGAACAGGGCCTTGAGCTATGGTGTAGAGTATTTATGATAGGGGCTATGGCTATGTCGGACAGCTTCAAGCCTGTATTTCTCGGGAGACAAAGAACGGGCGTTAATTGAGCCGCACAACTGAACTGACCTTAACTAGTCGGGGCTAAAAGGTCTTCAGGGTTGAGAGTTAAGGGGTTAAGGGCTGGGTAGCTGGTTTGTTTGAAGGTGCACAGTTCGAGTGGGTGAAGGAAGCCTACACTGTTACAATACGGTATACAATGCAGGATGAACGAGGTTACGCGATACATGTAACTTACTACATGTGCCTGAAAAATGCTGCATATGTCCAATCCCAATACAGTTGCCGCAAGTGTAGCTCTACTTGTATCTACCAATGGAACTTCAAGTAGTATCCAGAAGCTCCAGTATCCCGTTGATCAATGTTGCTTAGTTTTGAAGTGTGTTGGAATAAACAAGCAGGCTGACATCTTAAAGCTGTGGCACTGGTTTCTAGCCGGACGTAAAACCCACACACTCAAACCTACAGCCTTGGACCCAACTTGAAGCTCCAACCCCCTAGAACCCTAAACCCTAAACCCGAAACCCCTAAACCCTAAACCCCTAAACCCTAAACCCTAAACCCTAAACCCCTAAACCCTAAACCAAGACCTCCATAAGGCGCCAAGAAACGAAACCCCCCAAACCCCACAACTCTAAGCCCCGAACAACAGCCCAAAATCAAAAATCCGATATCTGAAACCCTGAACCTGAAGCACGAACCTTGAACCCTAAATCCTAAGCCCTAAACCCTAAACCTTAGCTCTCTTTGGGGTAAGGCCCCGAGACCCAATACCCGGCGCCTGCGACTCCCAAGGAGCCTGCAGATCTCTAGGCGCAGACCTGACAGCAACGAATGCTGGGGGCCTAGGGATTTCGGGCTTGAGAGGCGTAGTCCGTGGTTTAGGGTTTAGGGTATGACAAAAGTAGAACATGGACTGATAATAACTGCTGGTGATGGGCTTCCCTACACTTTACGTTAAGGGCACTAGTATGACGTTGCAACTGTCCGGCTTCTACTTTCAATCATATTATAGTTAAACGATGATCGGAAACCCTGCGCAACATACGCCCTGGACCCTACCACCTCTAGGACTGCCGATTTACGAAGGTGTCTTCCTGGAACCTCAGGCTCTGCAGCTTTGAATGTCGCCCGAAAGTCTGGAACCCCAAACGATCCAACAATACTCGCATTTTTTCGGATTATCTAAACCCTAGACGCTGAACCGGGAGCGCCCCCAGAGTGCCCTGAACCTTAAGCCGCAAATCCTAAACCCTGAAACCCCAAACTCAACGAACTTGTGAAAGCAAGAGGTCTAGTTCTTGGGGTGAAGAAGCCCTCGTTCAGGGTTCATGCCTTCGGAGTGTGGCGTCAGGGCCACGGCTAAGGGGATTTAGGGTTTAGGGGTTTAGGGTCAGATTCGTTGATCCGCAGCAACCCCAAAGTTGAAGCACCAGTACCGGCAGCTGTTTGGCACTCATGCGATTGGTCTTGGCCTCAAGCCGGTTCGATACTCATCTGCTTGCGCTGTCTAAAAGGCAATGCTAGGGTCTGCTATCCCAAAAAACCTGAGGCGTTCGCGATCTCAGGAGGAGTCTACGGCTCAGGGTCGTGTTATTCCGCTTGCGCCCTCAAAAGAATCCCGGATGCCGACATCATACCGCTCTTGTGCTTGTCGGCTTATTCGCTCTCCCCAGAGACAGCCAAACACTTGTTTTTCATCTTTCTCTTTTGCACCCACCCACCCTTAACCCTTTTGCAACAGGCTTTCCATTTCGCCCATCAACCCTCAACCATAAACCCTTGAAGCACAAAGCCCAAAAACCTTCAACCCGAAGAAACAAAACTACAAAGGAGAGTGTCAGTAGCCTGACGTGCGCTGCTGCTCCTTCTCTCTCTGTTGGTCTCTCTTCTTCTGCAGAGAGACCCCCCGGGCACATGGCCCCCCCATGCGTTATGGGGCTTTGGGGTTCAGGGTTTAGCGTTTGGGGTTTAGGGTTTAGGGATGGGGCTTTGTGGGAGTGTGACACAACAACTGGTTACCCCCGATCGGCCAAGCGAGATGTATTGGACTCTCTCTCTCTCTCTCTCTCTCTCTCCCTCTCTCTGAACCCTAAATCCGCCTCTTCCCTAAAACTGGAGCCCTAAAACCTTAAACTGCCCTGAACCCAAAGGCAAGGAGACTGGGTGTGCAAGACTTAAAAGCTTAGGGCTACGGGGGCACGGTCTAAGGAAGGGTTCCTATAATAGGACCCCCCAAAAGCACATAAGCAAAATAAGAATAGGATTATCCCCAAAAATAACCCCTTATAATGAAGTCTAATAAGGTAGGGATATCCTTATAAAATGTTTACGCTTATGTGCTTTTGGGGGTCCCTATATAAGGGTTCCTAGAATGGCTCTATAAGGGTTTAGGGCTCGGGTTTGAGGCTCAGGGGTGCGCAGCAGATGAACTAGGCATTGCCCCTAAACAGGGCATGCCAGCTACGATAGCTCTGCTGATCCTGTGGTGAAAAAAGGCCTGTGCTGCCCAAGCATGCAATTGCATCAGTGTTGTCAGGTTTATGGTTTCGGGCTTGTAGTCCGGGGGCATTCAGGGTCCGCAAAGATTATAACCAGCAGTAGTAGTAGTAGTAGTAGCAGTAGCAGCAGCAGCAGTAGCAGTAGCAGTAGCACTAGCACTAGCAGTAGCAGCAGCAGCAGCAGTAGCAGTAGCAGTAGCAGTAGCAGTAGCAGTAGCAGTAGCAGTAGGAGTAGCAGTAGGAGTAGGAGTAGGAGTAGGAGTAGTAGTAGTAGTAGTAGTAGGAGTAGGAGTAGGAGTAGTAGTAGTAGTAGTAGTAGTAGTAGTAGAGTAGTAGTAGTAGTAGTAGTAGTAGTAGTAGTAGTAGTAGTAGTAGTAGTAGTAGTAGTAGTAGTAGTAGTAGTAGTAGTAGTAGTAGTAGTAGTAGTAGTAGTAGTAGTAGTAGTAGTAGGTAGTAGGTAGTAGGTAGTAGGTAGTAGGTAGTAGGTAGTAGGTAGTAGTAGTAGGTAGTAGGTAGTAGGTAGTAGGTAGTAGGTAGTAGGTAGTAGGTGGTAGGTGGTAGGTAGTAGGTGTAGTAGGTAGTAGGTGTAGTAGGTAGTAGGTAGTAGGTAGTAGGTAGTAGGTAGTAGGTAGTAGGTAGTAGGTAGTAGGTAGTAGGTAGTAGGTAGTAGGGAGTAGGTAGTAGTAGTAGTAGTAGTAGTAGTAGTAGTAGTAGTAGTAGTAGTAGTAGTAGTAGTAGTAGTAGTAGTAGTAGTAGTAGTAGTAGTAGTAGTAGTAGTAGTAGTAGTAGTAGTAGTAGTAGTAGTAGTAGTAGTAGTAGTAGTAGTAGTAGTAGTAGTAGTAGTAGTAGTGTAGTAGTAGGTAGTAGTAGGTAGTAGTAGGTAGTAGTAGGTAGTAGTAGTAGTAGTAGTAGTAGTAGTAGTAGGAGGTGGTAGTAGTAGTAGTAGTTGTAGTGGTAATAGCAGCAGCAGCAGCAGGAGGAGGAGGAAGATTAGTAGTAGTAGTAGTAGTAGTAGTAGTAGTAGTAGTAGTAGTAGTAGTAGTAGTAGTAGTAGTAGTAGTAATAGTAGTAGTAGTAGTAGTAGTAGTAGTAGTAGTAGTAGGAGTAGTGGTAGTAGTAGTAGTAGTAGTAGTCGCAGCAGCAGTAGTAGTCTAGTAGTAGTAGTCGCAGCAGCAGTAGTAGTAGTGGTAGTGGTAGTGGTAGTGGTAGTGGTAGTGGTAGTGGTAGTGGTAGTGGTAGTGGTAGTGGTAGTGGTAGTGGCAGTGGCAGTGGCAGTGGCAGTGGCAGTGGCAGTGGCAGTGGTCGTGGTAGTGGTGGTGGTAGCAGCAGCGGCAGCGGTAGCGGCAGCGGTAGCGGCAGCGGTAGCGGTGGTGGTGGTAGTAGCAGTAGTAGTCGTCGTCGAAGTCGCAGTAGTGGCAACAGCAATAGTACTAATGGTAATTAGGAGTGGGATGTTGGAGTAATTAGGACTACGAGGAGGACTAGTAGTAATTGTTGTGTGTTGTAGTTTGCTGTTGTTGCGAAAATATTACAGATTAAAGTTGCTGTTGTTGTTAAATCAACAAGGACACAAACTATACGATCGCCAAACCCTTGGCGAAAAGTCCTGACGATGTGCTGACGACAGCGCACACCGTCTTATCACATATGAACGTACATGGACCTAACAGCAAATGATAACTACATAAACAGCTGACAGTACTAGCAGCAGTCGTCTTAGTAGCAGCAAAAAAGGACCATCGCAGCTTTTGGATCGTAAAGTAAAGGTCGTCACCTTCGTCCGGAGCATGAACGAAGGTTATTTAGTGCTATATGCACCCTGAACATATTCACTATGGACAGCAGACAGTGGATGCGCAGAATCTAAGGTGAAGGTTGGCATCCGCCAGCGCAGCACGGACACACCTCACCCGACGAGTTTCGGGTGCTTGTCGATTTATTTGCAAGATCAGGCGGTCACAAGTATAGGATCCGAGCTTGAAGCCGGGCATTGACCAGTTGACGTCGAGATTCGCGACAGTTCTTGAACGCAATGGCCACAATGGTGCAGGGAGCTGCTGACGACATGGGTGGAAAGACAAAACCTTGCTGGACTCGGAAAGCGAAGGATCCTATACTCAGCTGTTGTTGCGCTCGGACATGGTCGCAGCCATGCAGCACCGAAGCAGTTTAACTGTCGAGCATGAGCCGTCTCCTCGCAAACCCATGTGACGATGCATGGTGTTCGTGCCCCGGTTGATATCATGAGCGCTGGTGTTGGACACCACGACCACCACTGCGGCTACTACTACTACTACTACTACTACTACTACTACTACTACTACTACTACTACTACTGCTGCTATTACTACAACTACTCTTGAAACTACTGCTGCTCCTACTGCTGCTAGTATTGCTGCTACAAGTGCTACTACGTTCACATGCGGTAGTCATCACTACAACCCATATCATCATGAGGATTAGACTATGCACCTGTCTGTGCGGAGCTGAAGTCTGACTGCTACGTTGCTACTATAACGAAAACAACTCCTACATCAGCTATTTGGGTAGCTCTCTAAAGTAGGGCCCCTTTCAGGTTTCTTCTAGGGTGCCCTACTATTGCGGTGACCTAAGAAAGGGACCCCAATTTCGACTGATACGGATCCCTAAGCCGTGTGCACTGCAGCCCCTGACGAAGAGACTCAGCTCAGCTGTCCGAAGCTCAAGAGGGGCCCCTAAAGGCTTCAGGAGTTGGGGATTCATACGGTTGATGATATAAATCCTGCATTACCCATAATAAGGAATATAACATAATTCCTATAGTTTAGGGTCCTTAAGGTATTGCAGGATTTATATCATCCACCGTAGGACCAGCATGAGGCCGTCTTTCCATTGGCTTAGTGTTCTAGGTTGCAAGTTACCATGTTCCCGGGGCCAAGAGCATAGTGCCCCATGTCACTCGAAGTTTAAACGGAGCCTCTTGTTGTGAACTTAACCTGACCTAAGGGCTGTGTTCTGATTAACGGGTAGTGGGCTATCTGGGAGCCCATTTAATCTCTGAGTAGTTGCAGGATTCTATATGGGAGTTTCCGAAATTAGGGGAACCTAATCTGGTACCCTAAATAGTAGGATCGCTATTATAAGGACCCCCAAATATGCTACCCCTATTTTCGGAAACTCCCATATACCCCCCCTAAAGTCCCCTTTTTTTCAGCACGGGCTTTGGTTGTATGCCGGCAAGCTGGAATCTTGCGGTCTTCATAATACCCCAGCAAACTGATGTAGGAACCTGATTAAGAAACCCTGGGCCTATAACCCCCAAAATCGTAGGACTCATATCAGGACCCCGAATAAAGGCCCAAGGTTTCTTATTCAGGTTCCTACATTACTCTAAATCCTAAACCTCTTCTTTTGAACCCAGTTGAATCCTGAACCGGGGAGCTACCCAGCTCTGGAACCCCGGGATGCTTGGGGCTAATTGAGTCTCGGTGCCTCCTTTGAGACTCAACACGGGTTGAGGGTTTTGCCTTTCATGGTTTATTGGAGTTTCCGCGTGGTTACCTTACGTCACCTTTAGGGGAGAATACAAGCCAGAAATTGTGCAACCTTTGTTGTAGTGTCAGGGAAGGCTCGCGAAGGAATCTGCTTGAATACCATGCATAACCCAAGATCTTTGTGATGGATGAGAGCCGCCATATGCACATAGGCTTAGTACTCACTGCGATTGAGGGGGTTTCGCAACCAAAGGGCCCTGGGCCCCAAACCGGGGTCCCTCAGTCCTACAGCCTTTACGAACTTGCTGTTTGCAGCTACTGCGCCTCCACGCATTGAGCTCCAAGTTCGTGAACCCGCAGATCCTATACCCTAAACCCTAAACAGCCCGGCAACAGGGTGGGGCAAACTCATCGATGAGAGGGACTGAAAGCAGTCTTCCTCTGCAACTATAACCCCCGCAACATGGCCTTAGTAGTGACGTACACCATGACCCAAAGCCCTAAGCCAAACACCCAAACTTGACTGAGTGACGCACATATGATGAACATAGTTCGGGGGTTGTTGGGCACGAGGAATCACAAAGCAGTCTGCCTCCGGCAGACCTGACTGGGTTCGAGTTGCAAGTCGACATCTTGGCACTTCTATGGGTTCAGGGTCTAGGGATGTCGAGGCTACATGGTTTAGGGTTTAGGGTTTCGGCGCTCACACTCGGACAATCCAGGCGAGGCAGGGTTTTAGGGTTTGGGGTTTTGGGGGTTTGGGGTTTAGAAGCATCATCTCAACACCGCAAACATCCACCCGGAACAGCGCGACAAGGTGACGCTTCCGTCTCTTTCTTTCAAACCTCGTGGCCTGTAGCCATGTCATCCCCCTAAGGTCTGGCTATGCAAGGGCATAAGACCCTCAAAAACAGTTAGAATAGGGCTTTGGGGGTATACTATACTATACTTGTTATAAGGAACCCCCAGATAGTATTGATAATTATTTAAGCCTTTATCTTACAATGGAAGGAAATGTAAAACCTGCATGGTCGGAACAGGAGAGTGCGCATTGCCCGACAACAGTTGCAAAGGCAGTTGCATGCAGAACATGCAAATATCAGCCTAAGGGAGCAACGTTACGATGCTGACAATTTTCTATTATGGATTCAGAGGCCATCAACATGGAAGTGCTGTCTGTTTCTACCCGCCTAAAACTTATAAATACACAGGGCTGAGGGCCGAAAGCTGAACTCCGTGGTGGCGCAGGAAAGGCCGCTCGTCGCTGTTCTTCTGCCAGCCAAAAGCATGTGCGGCGTTCTCCATCCTAGGGTGCCTTCTGGGGGTCCTTGTTCTAAGCTTGACGAAAGCACCCTGGTTTGGAGAACTTCTCATGTGCGGGTGCTCCGTGCCCTTGTCTGAAACAGGCATCCAAGCCCAGGCCACAGGGGTCTTCAGCAAAGCCTCTCGAGCTCTGGGAGTAGATCTTTAGGGTGCCTCATCCAAAAAAATAAGCCAGCGTAGATTCCCGAACAGCGTAAGACTGCACAGCACGTGCACCCCAAAGATACGAGGACGACCACGACCACCACGATCACGACTGGTAGTGACTGGGACGACCGGGACAACCGAGACCACCAGAAACAAGAACAGGACCACGACCACGACAAGCACCAAGACGAATAGGGCCACCAGGATCACCACGACAAATAAGGGCGCCAGAACCACCAAAACCGCGGACGACCTCGACCACGAGGACCTGCAGAACCACGAAGACCAAGTGCCACTGCGACGTCCACGGCCACCATGACCATGAGGACCATCAAGACCCGCACCAGCCCTGAAGCTGGAGGCAGGATGCCAAACACCACCCTTAAAACTGTTTCCCACAAAACCCGCATGTACTGGTGGGGCTGGGAGTCACACGGACCAGTGCCCAGAAGCCTCATAGTGTGGCAGTGCTCGAATCTGAAATCCTTCGAGATGGTTGAGCCCCCACCCAAAAATCTTATCCTCATGGCACTGTTAGGAAGACCTCGCTGAGCCTCCTCTCATGAGACATTTCGAGCATTCGAAGGGTTTGGAATTAACAGCGAATCGCGTCCTCGGATGATGCGGCCGCGTGAACGGGACCGTGCGTGCCTCCTCCTCCTCCTCCTCCTCCTCCTCCTCCTCCTCCTCCGTGCCTTCCCTGCGCACGAATGAACCAATAATGCAGGAACCTGATTAAGAAACCCTGGGTCTTTATTAGGGTTCCTTAAATGAATCCTACTATTTTGGGGGGTTATAGGGCCAGGGTTTCTGAATCAGGTTCTTACATTACCTTTTCACCCCTGTGTGAACCGCATAGTGTTACCACATCGCTTAGGGAGCTTGAAAATTCTATGAGACGCTGTAAACTCTGACGGTTCACATGGATCGCGTGGCTTGATGCGGTGCTAGCAGTGCATACAATGATGATATCTATCGCCCACCCGATAAAGCTCCTGGAAAAAGACAGCAATGGTGACGCTGAGGACGACAGATATGCAACAACTGTGTGCTGTGTTCATGCTCGAAAGAAGAAACGCGAGATTTTCTGCGCCCAGTAGGTCCTTCCCAAACCTTGCAGTATCGAGGACATGAACCTCTGAGATCCAGTCGCACTCTGTCCCTAAGACTGCAAAACCTAACTCCTGTGGCCCTGCAGACAGAGTAGGGCTGATGCGGACATGCTTATCGACCAGGACCTAAAGTCTATAGGCTGCAACAAAAATTGAGCCCAAGTGAAAGATAACAGAAAAGATATAACGGTGGCAGATGTGGAGGCAGGTACTGATGAATATGACGACACAACGGAAGAGCAGTTGTTGCTGTGGTGTTGGTGGTAGTAGCACAAGCTGTTCTCTGGATGTTATCGTAATAGTTACTATTATTACTGTTACTGTTAATATTGTTGTTTTTTGTTGTTATGAGTTGTAGTAGTGGTAGTAGTAGTAGTAGTAGTAGTAGTAGTAGTAGTAGTGGTGGTAGTAGTAGTAAGTAGTAGTAGTAAGTAGTAGTAGTAGTAGTAGTAGTAGTAGTAGTAGTAGTAGTAGTAGTAGTAGTAGTAGTAGTAGTAGTAGTAGTGTAGTAGTAGTAGTAGTAGTAGTAGTAGTAGTAGTAGTAGTAGTAGTAGTAGTAGTAGTAGTAGTAGTAGTAGTAGTAGTAGTAGTAGTAGTAGTAGTAGTAGTAGTAGTAGTAGTAGTAGTAGTAGTAGTAGTAGTAGTAGTAGTAGTAGTAGTAGTAGTAGTAGTAGTAGTAGTAGTAGTAGTAGTAGTAGTAGTAGTAGTAGTAGTAGTAGTAGTAGTAGTAGTAGTAGTAGTAGTAGTAGTAGTAGTAGTAGTAGTAGTAGTAGTAGTAGTAGTAGTAGTAGTAGGTAGTAGTAGTAGTAGTAGTAGTAGTAGTAGTAGTAGTAGTAGTAGTAGTAGTAGTAGTAGTAGTAGTAGTAGTAGTAGTAGTAGTAGTAGTAGTAGTAGTAGTAGTAGTAGTAGTAGTAGTAGTAGTAGTAGCAGTAGTAGTAGCAGTAGCAGCAGTAGTAGTAGTAGTCGTCGTAGTCGTAGTCGTAGTCGTAGTAGTAGTACGACTACTACTACTACTACTACTACTACTACTACTACTACTACTACTACTACTACTACTACTACTAGTAGCTGCAGCAGCAGCAGTAGCAGCAGCAGCAGGAGGAGTAGTAGTAGTAGTAGTAGTTGTAGTAGTAGTAGTAGTAGTAGTAGTAGCAGTAGCAGTAGCAGTAGCAGTAGCAGCAGCAGCAGCAGTAGCAGTATTAGTAGCAGTAGCAGTAGCAGTAGCAGTAGTAGCAGTAGTAGTAGTAGTAGTAGTAGTAGTAGTACTAGTACTAGTACTAGTACTAGTAGTAGTAGTAGTAGAAGAAGTAGTAGTAGAAGTAGTAGTAGTAGTAGGTTGCTGTAGCAGTAGCAGCCGTAGTAGTTGTACAAGTAGAAGTAGAAGTAGCGATAGTAGTAGCAGTAGTCTTAGTAGCAGCAGCAGCAGCATTAGTAGTAGCAGCAGCAGTGGCAGTAGCAAGGAGCAGTAGGGGCAGCAGGAGGAGCAGGAGCAGGAGCAGTAGGAGGAGGAGGGGTAGGAGGGGTAGGAGTAGGAGTAGCAGGAGTAGCAGGAGTAGTAATAGGGGTAGTAGTAGCGGTAGTAGTAGTAGCAGCAGCAGCAGTAGTTGTAGTAGTAGTGGCAGTAGTAGTAGTTGTTGTAGTAGCAGTAGTAGTAGTAGTAGTAGTAGTAGTAGTAGTAGTAGTAGTAGTAGTAGTTGCAGAAGTAGAAGTAGTGGCAGTGATGTTATAAGAGGCAGCAACAGCCGTGGCTGCAGTAGTGGTGCCTGTTCTTGGAATGCTGATTCTCGGATTAGCTCTACTAGTGTACTAATGCTGACTGCAGTGCCACCCCTGCTAGAAACATCCAGCCTATCAGTTGCAACGGCAATCATGCAATTAGTGAGGCACCGAGTTGCTGTCCGCAAACAGCTCCCTGACACAACCTCGCCCTAGACGCAGATAGCTGCGCAGTGGCAGTCGAATTCAGATAATCCAGATCTCCAAGGAGCTTCGGCAACTGCGAATTCCAGAAAAAACTGCTGAGGACTCGTAAGTTCAGGATTTGTGGATGAAGGGCTTCGGGCCTTCGGCAGCTGCATGAGCATTGGGTTCGAGATGTTTTCCAATCTACCATACTGCCTAGGGAAATTTGTCCTCAGTTCCGCAATGGGTCAGTCTGTATTCTGGAGCCGTTTTCCAACAGCAAGGGCTTCAGCAACCACCACCACCAGCACCACCACCACCGCCACCGCCACCGCCACCGCCACCGCCACCGCCACCGCCCCAGCGGCAGCAGCAGCCCCAGCATCCCCAGCACCGGCACCACCACAAAAACCAACAACAGAACCAGCTCCAGGATCACCGCCACCGCCACAGCAACGGCAACAAAAGCGACAAAACAAAACCAAAAACAACATCTACCCCTACACCTGCACCGGCGACATCAAATGCAACTACCATTTACAAGCGCAAGAGAAAATACAGATGTGCAGCAACCAAAAACTAACAGCCGCGCAAGCACTACGAGTCACACCAGCCACAAGTGCAACAGTAGCCAATCAGCGGCTGCAACTCCACGAACAAACTGATCACCCGCATAGGTGAGGTCAGATCAGACAACCGGTTCTCTCCAGCTTGAGCTTCCAAAGGTGTCTCGAACATTAGACCAACACATTCATTTCTAAACCCTGGGCATTTCTGGAACTCAGAAGCCCGCCGGCTGCTTTTGCACGCTCGTGTGCACGTGCCGATATACTGGTGAGATTAAGAGCTGCTGTGAATCAGGTGAGGTCCAGCGCTGCGTTCATGAGGGTTTTCGGGTTGAGGGCTTTAAAATGTAATATAATTAAGGGCCTCAATAATCAAAATAGGGTTTTGCTGCCCATTCTACTACAATTATAATAAGGACCCCCAAAATAGTATCGTTAATTATGCAGGCTCCTATATTAGTGGTTGAGGAATTAAGAGCTCCAGGCTTCCGGGTATAGGGCTTTCAGCAAGAGAGGAAAGGGCGAAAGCGGAAGCCCAAGCCTCTGAAGCATATCCTAAAGCGGCAAAGGCAACAACCCCGAAAACCGAATCCTATACTGTAAGATTTGTAAAAGAGAACCGTTAGGATCTCTCCGAATCCGCAGGCGGAGAAGGGGCGCTGATCAAGTTTTGGGTTTGGGTGATAGAATTGGTTTAGAGGTTTGGGGTCCCGGGTTCACGATTTAGGGTTTAGGGTCCAGGGTTCAGCGGTTTAGGATTCGTGTGTTCAGGCTTTGGCGGCTTGGGCTTAGAACAGCTCCTCGAATATTCGTAACCTTGTTTGTCCTGGTTTTGACCTTCGGACAGTGGTGAATTGAAGGCAGCGGCAAACCCTAAACCCTAAACCCCTGATGCTTCATGCTGAGGTTTTTGGACAGTCTGGGCCTCGTGATGAAATCATGGGTCCCTGTTTGTGTTCAGAATTTTGAAACATCATGACTTTGGGTTTAAGCCGTTCAAGACAAAACCAAGAGGATCCTCCAGAAATCGGCTCATGAACTCAAACTATACGCCCCTTTAGACCCGCGACTACCCTTTCTCACAGGCCCTATACAATAACAAAATGAAAAGTCCATCTTCAGTCAAGAC
>CAJNDT010000001.1:1086152-1088652 GCA_905221615.1 Symbiodinium sp. CCMP2592
CCAGGGCGATGCCAAGAGCCTCCTAGAGGAGTTCCTCATCCGAGTCGCATTGTGTGTCTTCCAGTCCGTGAGCGTTGTCTTCCAGTCTTGAGGAAGCAGGTAAGAAGGCCTTGGCTGATTTGCGAGCCTATCCTTCTTGGAACTTGAGCTTCCGAGCGTTTAAGTATGTGTGAGTGCTGGAATCCCGTTTGTATTTTTGACCGCCTTTTTCCGTCTGCAGAGAACCACATCCGAAAGGCCGTCCGAGGCCAGGAGATCGTAGAGAAGACCACGTCCAGAGACAACTTGGAATCCCGTTTAGGGCTTAGGGTTTGGGGTTTGGGGGTTAGGGTCTGGAAGCTTGTCGCATGCATGTCCCTGAGCTCTTGGATCTTGGCGGGCTTGGGTTTTAGGGGTTCGGTTATTGGGGCTGGGGTTTAGCAGGTTTTGGGCTTAGGTGTTACCCGCGCGCGCGCGCGCGCGGGTGTGTGTGTGTGTGTGTGTGTGTGTGTACACGTCGAGGGGGGAACCATTCTTTGGGTGGCGACGCTGACGTTGCTCTAACGCTTAGCATGGCATGAGCTCCCATGAGCGTTCAAGCCGATTACCCGGTCGGGGCCCTCGACCCTATACCCTGAACCCTAGACTCAAAGTGGGGCTGTCCAGGAGTCCAGGACGACGAACATCCCCACGAGATCCCTCACTCTGTCACTCTCTCTCTCTCTCTCTCTCTCTCTGTCTCTCTCTCTCTCTCTCTCTGTCTCTGTCTCTGTCTCTGTCTCTGTCTCTGTCTCTGTCTCTCTCTCTCTCTGTCTCTGTCTCTGTCTCTGTCTCTGTCTCTGTCTCTGTCTCTGTCTCTGTCTCTGTCTCTGTCTCTGTCTCTGTCTCTCTCTCTCTCTCTCTCTCTCGTATATACTCTCTTAAACATAGTTGGTGATTTTTCATGAACCTGTTTATGTATCTAACACGTCTGTGTTCAAATGCATATGCTTATAAAACTCTGTTTTCATGCTCATGATTAAGCGGTTAAACGCTTGTTCATATATCTGTATATACACTTACAAGTTTTCTCCTGGAGTTTTATATTCACCCCCAAAGCCCCACGAAAGCACTGAATTGCGAAACCACTGAAGGCTTAGATCAAATAAAGCCTCTCGCCCAGATCTTGTTTGAGTTCATTCGGACCCTCAGACCCTGTAGTTGTATCTCATTAATTCCGGCGCGCATGAAGAACCTAAAGTCACAAAGGTTAGAAGGCCAAAGAGCATGTAAGCAATGGTGCTATAAAGGTAGTAATCCCCCGAAAGGTGGGCAGGTTTCAATAGTTCGGGTTTGGGCGCGTCTCGACCCTAAGGAGCAACTCCTGAGAGTGACCTCCAGCAGCTGTTCCATGATGTGCTTCAGCGGCACCTCTCCAGCTGCTTCAGCATGCATGAGCTTAGGTTCCGTGGGGGTCCCTGAGTTTGAAGGGTTTGAGAAGGGGCCTTGGGTGTACTACCTTCTCATACGGAACCATACATAGTGGGGCCAGTATGGTGGCAACGATCCCTAAACCGCAACGGCTCTGATTTCAAGTTCTTGCATCCTAATACCTAAACCTAAACTTAATCATCCGCAGGGCGAGTGGAAGATCTGCACTCGCCCAAGGACACACGGGAGTGGTATGACTACTCTTGCTTTTGGGGCCTGCCAAGTCAATTTGGCCAGAATGATTGGGGTTTACTTAAAGGATCATGGGACGTAGTAACTAGGCTTATTATTGGGGGAACTATACTTATAATTAAGGGACTTATAACTATAGGTGCTAAGTCCCATGATTCTCCAAGTAGGGTTTGAGGGTTTAGGGTTAATGGATTCAAAGGCTTGATGGGGCGGGGCCTCACGCGTCCATTTGGCCAGAATGATTGGGTCCATGGGTTAATGGGTAGGCTACTGGGGTGCTTTGAGACAGATGCTGGGCTTCGAAACAGACCAGGACGCACCAACATAGGTTATTTAGGGGGTTTAGGGTGAACGGAAGAAGACCCCGTGTACGACATCCAACACTGACTTTGATCGCGGGCAACGGCGGAAACAAACGAACATGCACTTGGGCAGGCGGGAATGACTACCTACCCATCTATCAATCTATCGACCTACCTATCTACCCGTGTGCGTTTGTACATGTGTATATCTCTGTGTATTGAATGCATACATACATATACCTCCATCCATCCATCCCTCCCCCTTCATTTGCCTCTCCGGATGTTTGTATGTGTGTAAGTATGTATGCATGCAAGTCTGCAAGTAGGTATGTAGGTGATGATGTATGCAAGTACGCATGCATGCATGCTCCATGCATGTACGTGTGGCAGGGCTCTACAGCAAAGCCTGCCCCTCCAACCCTGAGTGAATGTCAGGACAGGAAGGCCGATGAACCCTACACCCCCTGAATCCTACCTTCCGGAGGAGCCGCCGGCGAACGAAGTTGCAAGCTTCCTGTCCAAACGGGCCAGGGTTTGGTTGTTTAGCGCTTCGGTGG
>CAJNDT010000001.1:1091152-1136152 GCA_905221615.1 Symbiodinium sp. CCMP2592
CCTCATGTGCTGCGCTGCCGTATGCCGATAGTGTTCTGACAGACTATGGCAGCATGGGGATAGATAGGATCTGCAAGGTGCTAGCTGCTAGCTAGGATCTGCAAGGTGCAGACGGCGAACATATACGCTACACCAATCCAATGGAATCTCTATCTGCTTCGTGCGCCTGCTTCTCTGGCGGTAAGTGGCCTCTCGTCTTGTACCTCGCTGCCAAGCCCTTAAACCGCGTAATATAGGGGCCTTAATAATTAGAATGGGGTTTGGGGGCCCACTCTACGACAAACATAACAGGGAAACAGGGAAACACCAACATGGTATAGGTAATTATTTAGGCCCCTATATGAAACCCTAAACCCTGTAGATCCCTTGTAGACCCCTTAAAGGGACCCTGGAGAGTCCCTTTAAAGGGAACCCTGGGTAATTATTTAGGCCCCTATACTAAAGCCCTGTTAAGACCCCTAAACCTGGGGGCCTTTTGGGGCTTCAAGATGCTTCGAGGCAAACGTCAGGGGCCTTGGACTGCAATGCGGGGGTCCTGCGGCAACCTTGAAGCTGAAAGTGATTCCGATAGATTTGGGGGTTAAAGGCAAAGTGAGTCGTATAGGTTTGGGGGTTTAGGCAAAGTGAGTCCTATAGATTTGGAGGTTTAGGCCTCGTAGTGCATAATTATAGCGCTTATAAGCGAAAGGGCCTCGTAGTGTATAATTAGTAACAGTGCTTATAAGTGAAAGAAAGATCAAGCCGCACTTCCTGCCTGATTATGCAGATTTATCGACGGCTCCTTGAACAGACTAGCCTTTTCAGCAGGGACTGTAATGCACTGAGCCCCCAAAGCCCGGATTCCTAAATCCCTGAATCCTTAAAACGTACCCGCTATAAATCCGAAGTCTGCAAGATTTCCGAAGAAGGCTCGAGGTGTGAGATTAAAACAGGTCCCCGGCCACCTGAGCACTATAAAAAGGCCCTGAGGCCCCTTTTAACCCTAAACCCTAAACGCTAAAACCCTAGACCCTAAACATTCGCGGGGACCCTAAACCCTGAGGCTTGCAGCAAGGCGCGAAAAAGAAGCTGAGGCCCAGACTGAAGATCCCCTATCGCCCGAGAAAGGCTCAAATTTCCTGCGGCATTTAGGGACGCGAGCTTTGATCGGGTTTAACCTAGGAACCTGCTTAATTAAGAAACCTTGGGCCTTTATTAGGGCTCCTCTACAGGGGTCTATAAGGGCTACTATACAGGGTACTATAAGGATGTAGGAACCTGATCGAGAAACCTTGGGGCCTTTATTAGGGTTGCTTAGATATGAACCCTACTATTTTGGCCCAGGGAATCAACAGGGTTTCTTGCTTGATGCATGGCTTATTTCAGCGCTCAGCAGCACCATTTTGCGCGTTTGACTGGGCTCCCACAAACCTTGGCGTTTCCTGGACGCTTTCATGTTTGCAAGCCCTACCTGAAGCCTGCAACCCTGTATTAAGTTCCTTATTAAACAACACAGGTGCATGTGTATGTATAAAGCTTTTCATGATTTCATTACATGTTCTTTCAACAGAAGGCTCTGGTGCGTTACTGTTAGAGCAGGCCCTCAATTCCCAGCCCTCCTTCCGCCGGTAGCCACGAAGTTCAAAGAACCCTAAGCCAAGAATCCCTAAATCCACAAAAACCTCAAAGCCCCAAACCGTAAAGCACACTCTTTAAAGGGCCCTAACCCCCATAAACTGAGCCTTCAAACCCTCCCTCCCTCCCTCCCTCCCTCCGCCCTCCCTCCCTCCCTCCCTCCCTCCCTCCCTCGCTCTCTCTCTCTCTCTCTCTCTCTCTCTCTCTCTCTCTCTCTCTCTCTCTCTCTCTCTCTCTCTCTCTCTCTCTCTCTCTCTCTCTCTCTCTCTCTCTCTCTCTCTCTGTCAGGCATTCGGTACACGTGAAACAAAGCCCTAAACTCAGAACCTTGCAATACCAAAAGCCCGAACCCCAAACCCGAAGCCCCTAAAACAAAACCCTATATCCCCAAACTCCTACACCCTAAACTCCCTACACCTTTAGATCCTAAAAAAAATCCTTAAACCTTAAACTCTCTTAACCCTACACTCTCTGAGCCCTAAAAACCCCCTAAACTTTAGACCCTTAAATTCTCATAAACTCCCTAAAACCGGGTCCGTTGACCCGATATGTGGTGATCTGCCCGCGGCGCATGGCCGCCACGGTGCCACCAGCAGCTTCGATCCTGTACCTGCCAACTCAGAGGATCCTAATCCACAGACACCAAAAGCCCTTAATTAAGGAATATTCGTTAAATCATACTAGGGATCCTACCATAATTTAGGGTATATGCCTAAGATTAAGGGATATTGGAGCCTCTGGGAAGTACCTTTAAGGGTTCCTTTAAGTTTAGGGCTTCTAGGGTTTAAGATTTAAGGTTTCGGGTTTTGGGCTTAGGGTTTAGGGAATAGGGCTTATAGGGTCTAAGGTTTAAGGGTTTATAGGGTTTAGAGCCGAGGGTCCTAAGTACCTTTTATGCTCTCGCAACTCGGACTCGCCAAACGAGGTCTCTGCGTTCGGGTACTCTGAAGTCTATGCTGCTCTACTGCCACTGCATCTTACCACTACACCAACTGCAAGGTACCTTTTAGGGTTTAGGGCTTCAGGCTGATTGTTTCGCACCCGCCCAGCTGACGAAGTCGCACTGCAGGGAACTCGTCCGAAACTAGCCCAGAACTACAGATAGGGTTTGGGGTTTCAGCACTCACACTCAGACAAGCCGGTGCGTCCTGGTATGCGGCAATCAGCACATTATTGGCCATAGGGTTTGGGGTTTAGGATTGAGGATTCAGGGTTGCTATAAGGATTACTTCCAGGGCTTCTATAAGGGTGTGGGGTTTAGTCCCAAAGGGTCCTGAATACAGGTCATAAGTACTTCGGACCCCGTGCACAAAGGGGTCAAACAAGGGCCTCAAACAGTAGAGCAAGACTGAGGGTTTAAGGAAATAACTTAGGATTTGGGGCCACGAAGAGCAACACATGGGATCTACCCAGGTCTGTAAGGGCAAAGCTGCTCCCATTATATTTCCAGATATTGCCGAACACCCTGAACCACAACCGGAAACTGCAAACCGTAATTATACTTAAAAGGTCTCAACGCCGTAGACTCCGTAGACCTTTGAAGCTTTAGTTCACAACCCTACACCCTACAATCCAATTCTTACTCCGGAAACTTCGCCTTCCCCCACGTCCGAAACCTTGAAACCTTAACGTCCAAACTCGGCCTTTCTGTATCCAAATTCGGCTTGTGGTCGACGGACAGCGCCACAGCCCGTCCTTTGCGACACAAAACCTGGGAAATTGGAGGGGGGGCGACAAAGTTTCATTCAGGCTAGTGATCCGTTTATCGATCTTTGTATAATCAATCAACTATGATATGAACAAACAGTTCGTATAACTCTACACATGTTCTTGTTTATGAGTTGATGGCGTTTACTCGCTCTCTCTCTCTCTCTCTCTCTCTCTCTCTCTCTCTCTCTCTCTCTCGCGGACTCAGATGGCTTTTAATCATAAGTACAGAGTTAAGCCTAAACCCAAGAAGCCCAACAGCCTACATTCTGTGAGAAGCCTGCTCCCACAACATACCAAGAGCAAAGCCTCCGAAAGCGGATGGGCCTTGTACCATCCCTTCAGATTTGCAACGGCTTTGGGTGTAGCCTTGAGTACCTTTGCCCTCAAAGCCGTGGCACTGCCAAACCGAAATCCCTACAAAGCCACCCTACAACCATTGAGCGCCAATAAGACTTTCCGAGACTTTATGGATAGAACCCATTCAACATCAAATCACATTGAATAAAGACCCGCCTTTCCCTCCCCCCACCCCACCCTAAACCCTAAACCCTAAACTAAACCCTAAACCCTAACCCCCTCCTCCCCCCCACCCCTAAAAAAAATCAGCTTCCACTCTTCAGGCGGGGCAAGGGGCTGCTCTGGAGTCTCCAGCGTTTGCGCAGATGATGTCGTTCCTCAGAACGGATCAATAAGGGGTTACAATATAGGGGCCTTAAAGAATTCGAATGAGGTTTTGGGGTATATTGCCCTACAATCATAGGCAATGACTTGGTTGTATATTGGGTTTAAACGGGGGGTACATGGCGGGGCAAATGGGTGTTGTATGGTTCGGTTTTGTTTAGGTTCTACCTGGAGTCTCCATAGTAGTAGTTCCTTTTTAGGTTACCTTATAGGATCCTAAATATGCATTTGGTTAAACCAAAAAGAGGTGCTACAATGGAAAACTATAGGTAGGGTTGGGGTGGAAGCTTTCCTTCGATGCTTCTGTAGGGCCTGTATTCGAGTTGGATGGTTTAGGAGCTCTACGGATTAGGGTTCAGGGTTCAGGGTTTAGGTTTTCAGCATCAATCAAGCGATGTTCGAGTCAACTTGAAGGATCAGTTGGCTGTGAAAGGTTTGGGGGCTTGGGGACTACTTAATTATATAACTATAGGACTCACGTATTCACTTTTGTTGCTGAAATGGATTTGCTTTTGGAGAAAATACAGGGTTCAAATTGGATTTACGCCAGAAATTCCAATCTTGCAAGTACCTAAACTTCCTAAAAGAATATTATTCTACATACCTTGGGGCCCTTGTGGTTCCAGGTAGGCTTTTACGAGTTCAAAGTTTCGACGCACTCCCTATATCATCGAACTAGAGACCCACATTCCAGGGTTTCCAAAATAGGGGACCCGAATAGTCCCGTAAATAATAGGATCCTTATTATAAGGACCCCCCAAAAAGGTTCCCATATCATCGAAGTAGAGACACCGATTTAGGGTTTTAGGGCTTTAGGCTTCTCCCTATCTCCGGTAATGACAAGCATGGAACTACTGTTCTGCCCTTGGCTGAGCCCTGGACGGCGTCACCAAAACGCAAACCTGATGCGATCTGCGTGTCGAGCTTGGGTTTAAGTTTCCGAGCGGCCTTGCGCTCAACAGCCGGTGTTACACTTCAGCGTGTTCGCTGACCTTTTGCTCTTTGGGCTAGATGACCCATCACATACCAGAACAACGTCGACAAGTACATCTGCATGGTGGTGCCACGCAAAGACAAAAAAAACAAGCGACAAGAGGTTGAACATGCGGTGCGGAACTTCAGGGTTTGCGTTGCGCTATTCCGTTTGAATGTACGGGCAGTCACGCAAGAACAGTAACCTTTAAGACCATACCCTTGATTGCATAATACTACCCCTCAAAGGAACCCTCGGAGGAAGCCTTACGTGGCACGGCTCCGGGCTGGGCAGGCTTAGCTCTGGCCCGGTTCTTCGAGAATCTCGGAAATTCATCCGGGGGGGTGTAACCCTTTGTTTAAAACCACAACCCCTATCCCAGGAGCCAGATTGATTGGCAACACGCTTTATACTTATCAGGCCATTTTCTGACCAATGGTTCAGACTTCCCCAACTCCAAACCCTGAACTCCTGAGTCGAAACCTGAAATTAACTCCCAAACCTAAACCAAGAACCCGAACCCCCAAACCCTAAACCGAAAACCCCCGGAAACCCCGACCTTTAAGCCCTCTCTCTATTACCGAGAAACGGCGGCACATCCAACCGAAAAGGCCGGCTCAGTCGCCTCCTTCGCTTCACTTCAAAGCTTGGAGGGTGCCTCTATGGCTATCCAAAAGGTCTGCTTTAAAGGAGCCCTTAAAGATGCCTCAAAGGAACCCATAAGGGTTGCATAGGGGTTTCGGTGCTCACATTCGGACAATCCAGGCGAGGAGCATTGAACCCCGTGGTTTTGGGTGGTAGGAGGATCTAAATTAAAATTGGGGGCGCAGTTCTTACAGTAGTCTTGGGATCTTGCACGGGATTTAGGGTGCAGCTGTGGTTTTGCATATTTCTGCTCGAAGCCTTCCGCTGGTTTAGGGTGTAGTTCTTTTTGTAGTCATGATCCGGCCGAGTCAGGCAGAGACTGCACCAAAGGGACCCAGATCGCCTGCTGCCTTAGCCAGAGGCACCATAGTAGCTCCTTTTGGGATTACCTTATAGGGTTCTATACATAAACCCCAAAACGGAACTACTATGGGGCCTCTTTGTAGTGCTAGTATCCCTGCTTGAGTCTGCTACACTCAGAGGAGAACCAACCGTTTTGCTGGGATCAAGAATGGTTTTAACAGGAAAACAAAACTTCTCCTAAGAAAAACCAAGAACACAAGCAATAACAAAAAACCATGCGGCCAAAATCCGAAAACATAGTTTCTTGGTTTCCATTAGGAAAAATTGGCTTTGGCTGCAAAACAAACTTTCCCTACTACAAGACGGCTTTTGGTGTGAAAAACCAAACTTTTACCTAGATAAAAAAACTGTTTTGGGCCGGAAAAACAACCCCTCCTATGAAAAATTGGTTTTGGCGCGGAAAGCTAACTGCACATTTTCCTAGGAAAAACATTCATTTTTGGGGGCCAGGAGACCGACTTTCTCCTAGGGTAAGAAGTGGTTTTCCACACCAAAACAATGTAACCAAGGGAAAGGAAGACACAACAACATATTTTTGGTTTTCCTGGAAAAATGGTTTTCCTATCATTATCAAAACCAAGCTTTTTCCTAACAGAAAAATGTTTTCTATCCAAAACCATCTATTCCTTTGGAAACGTTTTTTGTATTTCAGCCCAAAACCAACCTTTTCCACGCGAAAAATTGTGTTTTTGGGGTTTCCTTAGGGCTTTGGATTAGAGGAGCCGTGTTGCCACGGAGTGAGGGGCTGACGTCGACCTGAACGAGTTGCCTGGCACGTCAATTGGACGTGTGGGTTTGGATTTGGCAGTCTTTTGAGAGATACAGAATCCGGACCTGCCGGAAAAGCTAGTTTGACACCGTATTTACGTTACATAACCAGGGTCGGTAGTTCATGGGGGGTTAACATGCATATATATATATATATGTGTACAAGTATATATGCCCACATGCATATATGGTTATTTGTTTATTTCATCATTGATGTACTTATAATGTGTATATCTGTACCCACACAAACCAGACCCTAAGTGAGGGACTTGAGCAATCAAAGCTCCTCGGCGCCCATTCGCCGGAGCAGCATCATCTTCCTAAGCACGGGAAAACTTAAGCCGAAGCTTCCGAAACTAATAGGGGCCTTGATAAACTACGTAAACTAGAATGAGGCAGAAGGTTTTGCGGTATGTTACAGTATAGTGAAGTGGAACCCTGTGGGATAACAAACGTAATTCTTTAGGGTTCTGGCCCAAGCATCCCACACAGATTTCCTGAGAAGGGGGCTTCACACAGAAATGAAGCTGGGCTGCTGCATACTCGGTCCACCCATCTTCCTACCTCTGTCTCTCTCTGCCTCTCTGTCCCTCCCTCTGGCTTCTGCTTCATTACGGGCCCAATTAGCTTGGAGCTGGTGGGTATGGCGACTAGCGACTGATCGCCCCAGACCCTAGACCGCTTAAGCCTGACCAATACACACAACAAAATAAAGTACAACATGGCACATTCGAATGTACTCTAGCACAACAACATGTTAAATTATATATATATATATATATATACACGAACACACCTATACACATACTTACGCACACCTGTATATACACACGTATTCCTGATCCAATCGGGGTGAGGGCTCGGGTTCTGGCTGATCTTGGGGTTACGGTTAAGCCCGAAAGTCCTGATGCCATTGATAGCAAGCCGGCGGACTACCGTAGGGGCCGTAATGATCCTTAATAACTAGAAGATGTTTTGGGGTATACTAATACTTTAGTTACAACAAGGAACCACCAGAATACTTTACGTAATTATTAAGGCCTCTATATTACCATCCTGTGACCACCGGAAGAGAAACTCTGAAGCAATCCACAGCAGTCACTTAGCTACGGAGTTCATAAACCCGAGAAGTGTAAACTGTCAGCTCTATTGGGGATGCTATCCCAAAAAAGTGTAAAGTGTACTCACTCAGCGACGAAAGTCATTGGAATACCTTATTTTGGGGTCCTGATAATAAGGATCCTACTATTCAGGGTGCTATGTTAGGGTCCCCTAATTTCGGAAACCCCTATTTCCAATTCAGAACGTCACGCCCTGGTATTAGGGAGTTTCAGGCGCAAGATCTGGAGCCAGAGCATGAGCCGCAGCAGGAGCAGGAGCAGAAGCAGCAGAAAGAGCCGGAACAGCAAGAACTTACCTTTGGTTAGTAGGGAATGGAGGAATGGGGTAGAATTATAACTACTATTACTACCATTCTACTACCATATAGCTATCATATAACTATCAAATTACTACCATTATAACTACTATTACTACCATACTTCCATTCCCTACTAACCAAAGGTAAGAGAAGAGCCGAGCGCCGGAGGGTAAGAGCAAGATTCCTCCAGGAGAGCGAAAATAACTATACTTAACTTAGAACCCTAGCAAAAATTACAAACCTTTAGCTGTTTCTTAGGGATGATAATAACCAAAAATGAAAAATTATTTCTAAGTACCCCTAAGATAAACCCTGATGGTAAAACACACTTTTCCAAGTTCTGTTGGGGGGCCACCGTCTTGATGTTAGTAGGGGAAAGAGATTCGTGATTTTGTGCTACAAGGACACAGCGGCAGTGCCAATGATAGATACTTCAGTCAAGGCGACACTCCCAATAGCAAGAAACATGCTGCCGACAACAACTGTAAGAGTGGCATGAGTAACCACTGTGTTCGGAGTGTGGCACAATAGGCATCTCTGCTGCAGCATGCCTCGCCATTCCTTCAAACTTCAGGAAAACAAGGAGGGGCGACGATGTTTAGATTGGCTGCCCACTTGGTGAGATTCCACAGACATTACGTCATCCTTTTTGCAACAAGCTTCGCACTTCGCGGAGTCGGCCTAAACCTCAAACCCAAAGCAATCACGGGCTAACAGACTGCCAAGCTGCATCAAAATCGTCTCAGCATCCTGGTCGAATGAGTTTAGGGCTTCGAGCTCCAGGGGTTCCGACACGTTCACTCAAGGACGGCAAAGCTTCAAAACAGCTCTTCTTCGGTCCGCGAATGCATGTACTCGCGCGCTGAGGTCAGGGCAAAGGCCAGTCAATCCCTGTGTGCGAATGGGCAGGACGGCTCGTCTCATACTGTACGCCCGCCCCTGTACATCCAGTGGGCAATCTGCCTCAGGCGAACTTGCAAAACTACCTGCAAGACAGTCCCATTGACAGGAGTTGATGGCGATGCAACAGCTGCGCATCAGCAATCACTGTACAAGCATGCTACGCATTCAAAGACTGACGAACGAGGATTGACGAACGGAGTGACAGTCTGGCAACTTTGCCAGGTCGCCCCATCCCAGGCCGGAGTGCCATTGCGTTGCGTGGACAGTCTGAGACATCTGCACCTAGACACTAGAACCACAACTGCACAACAGGCCATCTTGATCGCAGGGCGGATCCTAGCAACCAAACCGGTCGCACGAATCGAAAACCTAATTGCAATATCTTGCCGCGAATCTGCGGCATTCGACAGGTGGAAAACACGACATGCATCCCAAAAGTCAAACTTCCAACTGGGACTCCGCCCCAAGTGGGAAAACACCTAAGGACCTACAGCGTCATGGAGATCGCTGATGAAGCTCAAGTGGAAATGGCAATGAGGACGACACCTGGCAAGCGCAGTGCCAAACCCACGCCGGCCCAAAATCGGCTCCTCCTGCTTTTCACCTGGGTGATTATGAAAATAATGGTCCTTTTATGGGTCATAAGTATAATACGGCACCTAATATTCAAGGTACCCCAAAAGGGACCCTAATTTTCACAACGACCCGCCTCTCCGAAGAAGGCCATGCCAACGATCAGCCCGACAATGCCAGGGAGGCTACCAATGATGGGGAAGGCGACAGAGAATCCCAGGTCGATATTAGCCTATACTGAACTTAGAACCCTAGCAAAAATTAGAATTTTAGCTGTTTCTTAGGAATTGTAATAACCAAAAATTAAAAATAATTTCTAAGTGCCCCTAAGTAGCCTGGAACCAAGCTACCTGAGCAATGCCCCAAAGGATGCCCGAAGCGATCGCCGGAAGGATCATGCGGCGGGGCATGTAGCGCCTCTCCCTCATCACAGCCGAGTAGACGACCAAGGCAGCA
Source organism: Symbiodinium sp. CCMP2592 (assembly GCA_905221615.1). Taxonomy (NCBI): domain Eukaryota; class Dinophyceae; order Suessiales; family Symbiodiniaceae; genus Symbiodinium; species Symbiodinium sp. CCMP2592. The sequence goes on from CAJNDT010000001.1 coordinate 1,101,259, forward strand.
GAAGCAGCTGCAAAGATGCCACAGAAATGGCTGAACACGTAATCCATGATTGCTTTCTGGGTTCTTGTTATACAAGAAACTCTGTCTAAAGTTACCATCATAAGGAAACCATATTACTTCCAAAAGAGATCCCTATTATTATGATTAGTTAACTGAAATTAAGTTCCTTAACCAAGCTTCCACAAGAGACCCTAATATTTTTAACTGAAATTAAGTTCCTTAACAAGAACCCAGCTTCACTATGATCGTCTCCGAAGCGTCCCTCCATCAGAGCTGTTGGAAGGTCGAAGGTGGTTCCGAAGAACCTTGGGTTTAGGGTTTATAGGGTTAAGTGACCAGGGAGCTTTGATTTCATAACGGTTCCCTTTAAGTAACAGGTCCCCCGAAAATATGTAAAGTATGGTACTCCAAAGCCCAGGAACACTCCTGCAACCAGAGCCATGCAAAGACCTATGGCAAAGTTGCGGGCATCTGAATTCTGACACGGGGTCATCTGGTCCTGCGGCGACCCGGGAGTCTTCTTCGTCTCTATGGTTTTGCCAACGATCTGCGGGGCTGGCGTTTCGATCTGGATCTCCAGATCCGACTCACTTCCCACAGATGCAGGGAATGCCGTGCTGGCCGTGTCCTCCTCCGAGTTCGGCTTATCTTCGCGAGTCTCGTCCGTCGTGTCCATCTTTGCGCCGCCTTCTTTTGCATCGAAACTCGCAGCCATGGAGAAGAAGAAAAGGGACAGGACGGCCATTCCCAGGCCCACGGAATTCACCCATGGTCTCTCAATATGCTCCCTCTGGACGCCAAAGAGCCCATAGTGCCCCGTGAACCAACCCATGATCATGTTGCTCAAGTCCCAGACGGTGAGTCCGAGCCCCATGCCGATCAGCTTGATGATATAGGGGCACATCCTTAGCTTCTCTGTTAGAGAGAAGTTCGCAGCTTTGTGGAGGGGAAGTAAACAATTTAGAAACTCAGACCCTGAACCCTAAACCCTAAACCCTAAACCCTAAACCGAACCCCCCCCCAAGCAATCCTCTTTGACTCCACGACTCCCTTAAAGGCAGGTATCAAAGCCTAAACCCCTTAACCAAGGAAAGCACTCCTAGACCTAAGAGTAACCTAGGAATAAAAAGGGTGCCCTTTTTGCTTTAAAGGTGGTTATAAGGGAACCTGAACCCTAAAAAAGGGAATAAGGGCCTACTCTGGGTCCTAGACTCTTAAAAATCCACAAGCTCTGAGTCTGAGTGTCAAATTTCCGCACATCCAAATGGCCCCCCCAAAGGCCGCCCAGGGCTCGAACTTTGGCATTAGAAGCCCAGGTGGGCTGCTAAGCACCGTCCCGGTGACCAAGCCTGCAAGTGGTTCAGGGCTTCTAGGGCTCATAGGGTCCAGGGCTTGTTGGGCTTATAGGCTTTTAGTAGTGTTTATACGGTTCAGGGTTCAGGTAAGGTTTCGGGCGACCACGCCTACTGCTAGGATGCCCACGGACATCACTGCGGAGAAGAATATGCCATCTCCAGTGTCGATGCCTTTGACAGGCAGGTAGTTGATGCCAAAACCAACCCCTGCAATGAGGCAGCAGCTGTAGCCCAAAGCCAGATTTCCCGTCATCTCTGTACAAAGGTACTGGCAAAATGGGTGCTTACACAGCCTGGAGCCCAAATGTACACTTGAGCCAAATGGCTGGGGCTTGGGGCATTTGGGTCTCGGGTTTCTGTAAATCTATGGAGCTGCGATTTCAGCAACCTGTCATCGTCGTCTCGCCTGTTGGATATTAGGTCATGCGCTGACACAGGTCATAGTGATCATAGTGATGGTGCAGCTGACGATTGTGATAGTGCTGGTGGTCAGCATATAGCCGTCATCTACAGAGTGATCCCATGATGCTTGCTACAAATACTTCCGTTGGTGTCGGCCGTCCTCGAGCTAATTGTTGCAGGAAGTCTTGCTGTTCTTGCTCATTCAGACTGATTAGCATACTGCTTGGGGAGCCTGAAGGGTTGTGGACGAGCTGTAGTTTAGGCTTTAGGGTTTAGCGGTTTAGGGGTTTTAGACACAGTTTGCGCCGAAGAAAAAACCTTTTCGTCTCTACAAGACTACTATTTGCTTAAGAAACCCCAAAAAATAAAAAAAATAATGATCCCTATATTACCCCCATAAGGAAAATATGTTTTACTTTTTTGGGGTTCTTAAGCAAATAGTAGAAGAGTGTACAAGGCTCCTGCTTCGAAGCAGTGCTTGCGTGACAGGGCAACACACACAAATGGCTGAGGCCTCTTTGGTGATGCATCCCTTCGCCCGAGCGTCGGCCATGTCATCTTTGATTGAATTCCTGGGTTTAGGTTTAGGGTCTAGGGGTTTGGGATTGATTTGAATTTCAGGGCTTTAAGCTTTAGGGCTCAGGGTCCGAGGTTGGTCGATGCAGGTTTACGCTTCAAGGCCTTGGGGGTGTAGGATGTATGGGTTGGGGAGGGCGGGGGTATGGGCTTGGAGCTGCACTCTTCAGGGCTTTGGGCTGCGCAGTCTGCGGCTTGGGGCTGACAGCTTGCAAGAGACGAGTTCAGAACAGGTTTTGAAATTCTGCCTTCGGGATGAAGATAAGCCAATAAACCTTGAAGCCCTAAACTCCTTTTAGTTCTAAGCCCCTATGAGCACGTAATCCTTGAACCTAGCTTGAGGGACAGTCTGGACTGTCAGGTCCAACTGCACACCTCTAACCAAACTCCAAATCCTCGATCCGGGATTTGTAAAGAACCCTAAACCCTAAACCCTAATTCCGCAGAGCCCGAACTTGTATAACCTGACCCATGCCCTGGGTGCCGAAAGTCAGAACTACCCAGGGGCCCCATAGTAATTCCCTTTTGGGAATACCTTATAGGATTCTACGTATGAACCCCGCATTGGAACTATTATGGGGCCTCTGGGTACATTAGCTGACTGTTCGACTCTACTCCGGCACCCTAAGCCCGGAACCCAAAAGCAGCCTATACAGATAATTGAGGGTCAAAGTCTTGGATTCGCTTCTCGGTGTTGGGGAACAGAAAGGCTTCGCGCTTCGATTTGCTTTTGGGGCTCAAGGTTATCTAGACCCAAGAGTAGCCTGGGAATAAAAAGGGCGCCCTTTTTGGTTTCAAGGGGCTTATAGGGGAACCTGAACCCTGCAAAAAGGGAATAAGGGCCTACTCCAGGTCCTAGTTATTGTCGAATGTAGGGCATCTCAGCGCAAGGGTCACAGCAGGACGTAGAGCTTGGGACATCAGCTGAAGGCTGCTTCAAGCCCCACCCTAACCCACCGACAACCTGCCTTCTTAGGGACATGTAGAAGGAAATCATCTAAACCCTAAGCCCTAAAAGATTTCCGAGGACATATAGAAGGAAATCTTGCAATAATAAAGAACTTCATGCCTGTTTCCGGGCTCAGGTAAACCTGAACCAAGAGATGCTCGTCTGAACCTGCAAAGCATACCTCTTCAGAGCTCCTTGTTATACAAGTCCGTCAATAAGGTGATTTAGCTGGGATTAAAGTTCTTAATCCGAACCCGAGCGCAACCGCAAATCAAGGCAAGTAAGCTCGTGATCTAAGCCAATAGCCCCATGGACCCCCAAGTAACCTCAACGGAGGTCATGTGGCCCTTAGTAATAGGCTCTTGCGTCTGTCGCTGAGCTACAACCCTACTCAGAGGCTCCATGGTAGTTCCTTTTTGGGATTACCTTGTAGGATTCTAAATATATGAACCCCAAAGAGAAACTACTATGGAGCCCATGGGCAAACCCTCTGAAAGAGCTTATCAAACACATCCTTGCGGCTTGGCTTCTGGAGGTCCTCGGATGGTTGATTCCCACCTGTGTGTAGGGTGTTTAGGGTTTGTGGTTCAGGGGTTTAGGGTTTAGGGTTTGTGGTTCAGGGTTTGCGGTGCTGTTGCGCTGCAGCAGTGAAAGTTATGCAACACAGTGCTCTCAGGCATCACGCAGTTGGAGGTCTCCACGGCTTGGGGTTTTTGAACTACAGACGCAGTTTATGAAGGTTATCTGGAGGGTTTCTGAGGATCTAGCGTTACGGGCCTAGGAAATCGAATTCGTGGGTATGCGGCCTCTTCTTAGACGCTGGCCATGGAAGCTAAAGACACATGAGGGAAACTCCTGGATGCATTCCCTGAACCCTCCCCCTCTCCCTCTCCCTCTCCCTCTCCCTCTCCCTCTCCCTCTCCCTCTCCCTCTCCCCCTCCCTCTCCCCCTCCCCCTCCCTCTCCCTCCCCCTCTCCCTCTCCCTCTCCCTCTCCTCTCCTCTCCCGCTCCTCTCCCCCCCTCCCCTCTCCCTCTCCCCCTCTCCCCTCTTCCCCCCCTCCCTCTCCCTCTCCCTCTCCCTCCCCTCCCCTCTCCCTCCTCCCTCTCCTCTCCCTCTCCCTCTCCCTCTCCTCTCTCCCCTCTCCCTCCTCTCCTCTCCCTCCCGCTCTCCTACTCCTCCCTCTCCCTCTCCCTCTCCCTCTCCCTCTCCCTCTCCCTCTCCCTCTCCATCTCCCCTCCCTTCCATTATCTCCCTCCCCTCTCCCTCTCCCTCTCCCTCTCCATCTCTCTCCCTCTCACTCTCTCTCTCTTCTCTTCTCTCCTCTCCTTCTCTGTCTCTCTCTCTGTCTCTCTCCTCTGGCCTCTCCCTCTCCTCTCTGTTCTCTCTCTCTGTCTTCTCTCTCTGTATCTCTCTCTCTCTCTATATTCTGTACTCTCTCTCTGTCTTCTCTCTCTGTCTCTCTCCTCTATCTCTGTCTCTCTCTCTGTCTCTCTCTCTGGTCTCTCTCTCTTCTCTCTCTCTCTCTCTCTCTCTGTCTCCTCTCTGTCTCTGTCTCTCTCTCTGTCTCTCTCTCTGTCTTTCTCTCTGTCTCTCTCTCTCGTCTTCTCGTCTCTCTCTCTCTCTCTCTGTCTATCGTCTCTCTCTCTCTTCTGTCTCTCATCTCTCTCTCTCTGTCTCTCTGTCGTCTCTTCTGTCTCTCTCTGTCTCTCTCTGTCCTCTATCTCTCTCTCTCTGTCTCTCTGTCTCTCTCTCTCTCCTCTCTCGTCCTCTCTCTCCTTCTCTCTCTCTCTCTCTCTGTCTCTCTCTCTCTCTCTCTCTCTCTCTCTCTCTCTCTCTCTCTCTACCAGGCACCCTAAATCCATGAACCCCGTAAACCCCCAAACCCTAAAAGGAAGGCTCTTCGGACCTGAAGCTCTGCGAAGCCAAGCTTTAGAAGTGCATGCTTGAAGGTGTAGAGTTAAAGCTTCAAAAACACGACAGACTGAAACCATGTGCCCAAGCCGAGCGATTTGGAAACCCTGTGCAAGCCGTGTTGGAACTCCCAGCTCGGGTGCATCCCTTCTGAAGCTACAAAGCTTGAGCGGTAAAGTGTTTCCGGTGAATGAATGAACCTCACATACAGAAAACAACAACAACAAAGCTGCGCACTCTCGACACACACAAACACACGAAAACACAGCAACACGCTGAAGCCTCCCTATTGGCAAACCTTAGCAAGGCCAACAGCAAACATTCAACCTCTTCGCACTATGAGTTGTTAGTTAGATCCAGAAGTTCAACAAATCAGCTTTCAACTTTAACTAATAGACAAGCGGCCGCCCTTAAACTCATGACAATGATATTAAAACCAACCAAAACAAAAAGTACAGTCCATAAAAGTCATATCTCCAAACCCGGACCCCTAAACCTCGTAATCACACAACCCACCCCCAGATTCCGGGGGTCCGAGCCCGGAGGAGAACTCCGAAACGAAACCCTAAACCCCTGGCTTCGGCAGGGTCTAGAACCCTAAACGCTACACCCTAAATCCTTAAAAGAGACACCCCCCGAACCACCTTTCAAAAACACTAAGAAACCAAGGCCCAAACCGGAAGAGGCTGGCCCCACATCTTGGCTGTTCCGGTAGCTACGGATCTCCTTGGTTCGAGACGTCTCAGCGTTCTGAGGGTTCAGGGGTTTAGGGTTGTTTGGTTGTTGTAGGGTTTAGGGTTTAGCGTTCTGCGGTTCAGGGGTTTAGGGGTGTTAGTGTTTTCCTGGGTGTTACTTCACATAGGGTGTCTGGCTTTAGGGTTTAGGATTTGAGGCTTTACAGTTTTCTTTCCGGGTTTCTGTTCTTCATGCATTTTCTGGAGGGATTCGGGCACTGCCGATGACAGATTTTCACCTGGAGAATGCGAAATTGTCAAGAACCCGAGAAGCGCAGAGAGAAGTGGCTGCCCCTGCACGGCGCGCACTAAACTGTTCTCAGCCCTGAACCCAAAACACATGGCTGCTACAAAGCCCTAGTCGAATCCTGTGGGCACTCGTGCTAGGGGTGGATAGATGTTCCTTTACAGAACCCTTATAGATCCCCTTAAAGGAACCCTTATAGTACCTTATAGTATCCTTTAAAAAGAGCCCCATTAAGGGAACCCTATACCCCTATAGTACCTTAGTAAGCTTGTGGCCAGGACCTGGGCCTTGCAAGCCCTGAAATCCCAAGCCTAGGGGCCTTAAACACTCGCAACTCGCACTCGCCACACGAGGTCCCTAGCCTAAGGGTTTAGGGTTTCAGGTTATTTAGACACGAATCCCCAGATATACATCTCACGGTATACGGGTTAAGATCAGGTCTTTTGCAAGGCTCCTTTGTGCTGTATCCTTCAAAATGGTCTGGGAACCCTATGCTATCCAGCCAAGGGTCATCAAAATACTCTGGCATTCGCAACATGTCGTCCATCCTCCCAGGCTTGCTTACGCTTCGCTTAGGACAGAGGATTTAAAGGGCTTCTGCTACTATACTTCGCAAGGACAACCCCCACATGGCAGGGTCTTTTTGTCGGGACAAAGCTGGACTCTAAACCCTAAACCGTCGCGGGTGGAGGGCAACAGTTTTCAAATGCTGAACGCCGTCTCATTGGACTTTATGTACTGCATTGAAGTTAGCAGATAAAAGCTCGGCTGAAAGTTTCCCTAAACCCCGAAGGCTCGTCTGGTATTTGGGGTTTAGGGTTTAGGGGTTTACGCTCTCGCAACTCGGACAAGCCAGACGAGGTTCTTGGTGCGCGTTCGGTGAACTAGGGGTCATCCAAGTCCCGCAACGAAGACAAGAAGGGGTTCAGGGTTTGGGGCTTTGAATACCCACAGTACAAATGGTTAGGCGTAGAGACGGGCAGTCTACAAATCATGGATTTTCCTGCATGGTACCAGAGCGATGACGCAGAGTTCAATGTCAGTTCGGATCAGTGTTGTTTGTTATCAGGCACTAGATTGCATTGCATGACAATGCATTTTAGCGTGCTATTTTATATAATACCGTACTCGATTGCATAATGTTCCAGTTCATTATATCATACTGTTACGATACTATATGGCATGTTGTTATATTATCTTGTGTTGTCATATACAACCTGGGATAATCTTATTGTGCCTATAAGTGCCTAGTGCATGTTTTCATACCATCTATCATCATCTCAGACCATCTTACAACCTCCCGTGTAATCCGATATTCTGTTCGAAAGTCTGAAGGAGTGCCTAAATGCACCTATATCATCTATGTCTTCTTAACCACAAACACAACATGTCAACCACTCCAAACCCCTAAAACCTAAACGCCTCATGAGGCCCCAAGCCGAATACTGTTCACTGTTTAGGTTCCCATCCAAAAGCCGACCCAAGGTCGTCGGCTTACAAGAAGAAGACGACACATAATGTTTGGCACAGCGTGGGGTGAAGGTGTCGGCGTGAAGGAGGCTTTACACATGTTTACAAATAATACCTCAAACCCTAAACACCAGTAACGCGGCCAGCCTATGAAACGCCCCTTTCAAGGCCGTGAGGATGTCGCGCGACTGCCTCGGAGGCTTTACGGCATTATACGCGTTTGTACAGGTTTCGGGCTCAAAGAAACGATTTTAGGGACTGGCGCTGTTGGCTTGGCAAATCGTGTATTGTGGGGTTGTCTCATGGTTTTGAGGGCAGGGTCCCCAAGGCACCAGAGTACAAGTCTTGTGCCAGTGCGCCTGCAAGCCAAAATCGTATGGGTTCATGTCCCTAAATAGTACATACTTAGGCCGAAAGATTTATGGGCACGAAGCCAGTCTTTTACAGTAAACTCTTCGAGCTGTCGGAACCAAAGCTTGGTTTAACCCACGGATGGTGACGCAGATGATGGTCAACATGGTACTAGTACCACCAAGGACAGGAATATGCTTGATGATCTAAATTCTGCATTACCTTAAGGACCCTAAACTATCGGAACTATGGTTTAGTCCTTATTCTGGGTAATGCAAAAATTTATATCATCAACCGAACTTCGAAGATTCCTCAAGATCCGCCGCGGCTGAGCTCGAGGCATGGCAAGGTGGAGGAACTCCGCTGGCATGTGCTGTTCGCAAAACTCTGCCACCTGCAAGGGGTCCAATGGGTAATGTAGGGGCCTTACTAAATGGAAGAGGGTTTGGGGTTGTACTAAAATATAATCAGGAACCCCCGCAATAGTAAAGGTAATCATTTAGGCCCCTGTAGTAACTCTTCAGCAGGAAATCGCACGCATAGAGGGTTCCCTCTGAACATTCCGAAAGATGTGCCCTTGATGTGCCCTCTTTAGCCAGCATTTCGATGCTTGGGAATGCGTTGACAGGAGGCCAGGATTCTTAGGAAATACCTTCACAAGTCCTTGTGCCGGCTTCGCAGCACGACACGCTCCACCCTAAACTCTACCCCTAAACTAAACCCTCTGTAACACCCAAAGATACAGACCTACGCCTCAACAAGAATATCACGGTCCTACTACTGTCACCATCACTGCTCTTGCTGCTGCTGCGGCCTTCCTCAGTTGCAGGGCATAATTGGTGTGCCCTCACCCTTAAATCTCATCCCCACGTCCTGCCCGCAAAGCATCCAGTCGAACTGTCCAACATGATGCCAGCTGTAGACCGGGAATTCGCGTGCCTAAGCATAAATCAAACCGCACTGAAAACCAAGCCCTGTTGGGTAGGGAGAAAAGCCTCCTTTCCACCATGGCCATCAAAGACGGCATACCTGTGGAGGGATGGCAGTCACAGGTCTATAGCGTGTGGCTTAAGATTTAGGCTGCAATTGAGCATATACACGTGTGTGTGTGTGTTTGTGTGGGTGGGTGTGTGTGTGTGTGTGTGTGTGTGTGTGTGCGCGTGTGTGTGTGTGTGTGTGTGTGTGTGTCTGTGTCTGTGTCTGTGTCTGTGTCTGTGTCTCTCTGTATACACTACATACACTATATAAACTACACACACACATATAATATATATATATATATATATATATTATTTATCTATTTCTTTAGTTCTTTATACATACTGTATATATACACACATAGCAGCCAGGCAGGCTGGCAGACGGACAAACAAACCAAGCAGGTGCCCACCTTGCATGCTTACCCCGCCAACACCAACAACAGGTCTCAGGGCAACTAACTCTCTTCTTCAACGAGCGGGCCCAAAAAAAGGTCAAACTTTGTAGGCCAGATTCTAAGCTAGACCAAACATAAGTTCACATATATGTATATATACACATACCTTTGTGCATATATATATATATATATATACATATGCGTCAAAAAACACTCCTGTTGCAATGGTTGCTACTTTAAGTCGATAGGGTTTTAGGGTCTCAGTGGTTGGGCGTAGATTTCCCCTTGGTGACATCTTCCACAAACAAACAGGAGCACTGGGGTTGGAGCCAAGATGCATTCCTATACCTGCAAGAGGCCCACCGAGGTCCGGGAGGGTGATGTGGGCGTCCTTTGGTGGGGGGGGTTTGGGGGGATTGGAAGGCTTGCGGGGGGTTTTGGGAGGTTTGGGATTGGGATGCTTAAGGGCATTGAAGGTTGCGGAGTCTTGGGGTTTCTTTTTGCTTCAGTGCTACAAGATTTTAGGGTCTCTTCGTGTTTCAAGGAGTGCTCGCAGAGCGAGGCTCAGGGCTTTGGGGCACCTGCATGAGCTTGTGGGTTTAGGGTTTAGGGTTTTGACACTCACACTCGGACAAGCCTGGCAAAGTCTGCAGAAGTAGGTTCGACGACTTCGTTAATTAACACTCTACAAGTAGGTTCACCTGTAGGGTTTAGGGTTTCGGGGATCCTGTTTCGATGCCCCACACCTAGACGACCACAGTAGCCTCCGTTTTCCCTGAAATACTTCGGGCGCTGTCAACCAAGGGTCGACACTACCCTAACAGAACTACCCAGAGGCTCCATAGTAGTTCCATGGGGGGGTATCTTATTTGTTTCTAAATATCAGCCCGAAAAAGGAACTACTATGGAGCCTATGGGTAATTACCATTGTGTGCCACACTAATGACAAAAAAACATGCCGCAAGAGCAGCAGGCCAGATAGGGAGTCGGGGATTTGCTCCCTCGTTTAGAGAAACTGCCTACCGGCCATTCTCGCAGGGATATCGGGTTCCGAACCCTAATCTTGCGAGGCTTGAGGTTCTATATTTGGTTTTAGGAAACAAGACTTATTGTGTTGGGGTTGGGGTTGAACTGCTCAGGTCCCTTTGTAAGGCCTTTCTTGTCAAAGGCTTCCGCCATTCATGTCCCTGATGTTCTTGCTGGAAAACCAATAAGAAGCCATGAAGCTTGCAAACCGACACGCCGCTGGGTCTGAAGGCCCCTACGCAGGCTCCTAACCTTGCCCCCCTCCCAGCTGACCTCCATGGACGTTCGCCAGCCTCGCAACACCCAGACAAACCCAGGGCAACAGCAAGCTACAAGTACAATCTTCAAATCGGCGTGAACCCTGAATCCCTTCAAGCCTAAGCCCGTATAGAACCCGACCACCAATCCGCTTTCAAAACAGCCTTTGGAACGCCGGAAGTATCGGCTAGCAGCCATGACGGCGAGCTAGGAGGTGTGGGGATGGGCCAAACCATGCGTACGCTTGCCGCTTGCGAGAGGCCTCAACGATTGAATACGAGAACCCTGAGGAAAAGTATTCGTAACTGTGTGGGCTTCTATATGGGAGTTTCCGAAAATACAGGACCCTAATATAATACCCTAGATAGTATGATCCTGATCATAAGGACCCCAAATAAGTTCCCCCTAATTTCGGAAAATCAACATAAAAACATCGTAAAGATGCCAAAGAACACTGAAAGCCAGTAGCTCTGAGTTCTAAATCATGCAAACCCTTCCATCTCAAGGCCTACAAGAACCAGAAGCTGCAAATCCTGGAGCCCTGCAGCAGAGGAACCCAACACCAGCCTAGAGTACTAGACCCCCAGCAGTGGAACTGTATCCCCCGCACGGCAAGCCCAGAGAATCCTGAAGGCATGCTGCCTCACCGCCTAACCCCAGTGTAACTGCATCAAGTGCGATAATCAACCCAACACACGCCTACGCCCTAAAACACCACTACGACCACCCAAAAGCCTGAAGCCACATCACTGCCCAACCCCACACCTAAACTTAAACTCCTAAACAAAAAACCTCTAAACCCTAAACGCGCTTTTTTCAGCATGGGCTTGGATTGTATGCCAACCCTGAATACCTTTTGCTACTGGGCTTGGGGACTAGCCAGAACCACTCGACCTCTGTCATCACGACCGAAACCCCTAAATCTTAACCCCCAAAGCGCCGGCCTTGCATTCCGGTGCTGCCCCAGACGAGACCGGGTCCTGAGCCCATGACGGTCTCCTTGTCTTTCCTGAGCCGTGGTTTAGGGTTTAGAGCTCTCTGCAATGACCCCAAGGGTCCAAACGACCCAACAGTTACGTGCTTGAGCTCAGGGTAGTAGGTTTGAGGGCTACTGTTTTGGAGAGTATATGATTACCACTAGGTGCTTGGACCCTGCAAGGATTTACTGGTTTCATGTTTTCAGGGTTTATGGTTTAGGCAGGTCTGAAGCAAGAACTTAAGTCACTGGGTTTTTGGTGTTACTACGAAAGAGAGCGCTGGTGAGTGATGTGTCTTTCAGTCCTTAGGGTTCAAAGACATTTAGGGTTAAGTGAGGGAGCTGCAGTCAGGCTTTTAAGTTTACCCATTTGAGATTGTGGCCGTGGTGTTTAAACCCCTATTCTCAAAGAAAGCAGGATGTGGGCCCCTAACCTTGAACGCATCTAAACGCCTTTGGGCAAAGGGCGATGCTTTTCCTGGCTTAGCCTTGGCATTTGCAAGATAACCATGCAGGACTTACCTTAACCCTGAATACCCTACCTTTTTAGGGTTCCTTAGCATGATTTCTCTATATAGGTCCTGCAAAAGGTAGGTTATTCCTGGTTAAGGTAGAACCAAAGTTCTGGAATCCTTGCCAGGTTCACGGTAAACCCAAACCCGAACTGCAAACCGTAAACCCAAACCTCCAAACCCTTTTTTTTTTCGAGCAGGGACTGCAATGCACCAAGCCCTGAATCCCTTCAGCCAAGCTACAAACTCTAAACCCGGAAACTTAAAGCCTAAAGCATCCAAAATTTCGCCGAGCTACTTCGGCTCGGTGAGGTAGTTTCCCATGATCGCAAAAACGCTCGGCGCAAGCTGGAAGATGCGAGAAACCTCGAGGGTTTAGGGTGTTTTGCTTTAATGGTTTATGGTTAAGGAGTTACGGGCTGGAGTACAGACTTAGTGTTTCGCTCCCACCTAGCTGGGACGAGCCCGCATTGCAACAAATGATGTAGGGTATTGGGTTTCTCGAATTTTGTCAAACAAAGCATGTTACAGTGGTTTCATAGGGTGCTAGAAGGTTTAATACATGATCTATCGGGGTTTCGCAGAGCGTCATACGGTTGGTTCTGTAAATATTTTGACGTCTGTCCGGGTTTAAAGACTAAAGTATTCACAAGTGATTCTGAACTCAAGGTCTTACTCGGGTTGTCACTCTCCACCCTATCATGCTTGAAACACCCCGGTGTGTAGCCAGGGTGCATGGCTGCACGATTCTTGAGAACCGGGACAAACCATCAATCCTAAACCTCAACAAACCATCACAGCCGCAGCCCCAACCCTGAAACCTAAAACCCAACTACATGCCCAAAGCCGACGGGGTGCCCTGGAACCCCCCCCCCCCAGATTGTAACGTTTGGAGAACCCTGGGACCCCGAAATTCTAGCCATGAGCCAAATACTTCCTACACCCGTTTTGAACACCTTTATTCATACTTCTGGCCAGATCTCTTGAAACATGAGGCTAAGCTTTATAGGACTCATGTAGACTTCCGAAACCCTTTTCACCCTAAACCTTCCGCTGTTGCCATCCTAAAGCCAGGGCACAACAAAGGTATCTCAGTCTAGCGTCCCCTAGAGAACGGTAGGGATTAGGATGCTAGGCCTCCAAAAGTGGTTTAGGGTTTAGGGGATCAAATCCTAAGTTCGAAACCGTGAGCTCTTGCCAAGCAACCGAACGGCGCAGGTTCGAGCCGTCAAGAACAGCTCATTTTGCCGAAGGTGCTGAAAGGACTTTTGGACCGTGGTTGGGAAAGTTCTGGAGCTAAGACTGACACCTCACATAACGATGAGAAGCATTACCATCATGATGCCGTGAGCCTTGATACAGGAGTACTGTTAACTTTGGCGTGTGGTGATGTTAATGTTCAAGGACGTGGCGGGCGGGGGGACTTTCGTTCAGACTAGGCTAGCCCAAGACCTACAGAATTGATGTTGTTTTCATAACGCTGGTGATGAGGACGCCCTGAACCCTTAACCTGACTCTTGCCTTTACGAACGTCAAGTTTCTCTTGATTTTCTCGTCCCCCCAAAGGAATGCACTTGTGGCTCTCAGAGCCAAGACGGCATTGAGTCGGCAACTTGTGCTTCCACAAGGTGTCTGGGAGTTTCTTGGCAAGCATACATGCAGGGCTCGCACACACACACACACACATACATACATAGAGGCTAGAAGAAATCCTTCCACAGTGACATCAACCTATGAGCCCTAAAGTCGTCAGGGCTGTGTAGCCCTCTCGAAGCCGCGACCGGAAAACAGGCACAGTCCAGTCAAAGGCAGTACTCGCAGTAGTAACGCAGGGCCTGACGTATGAGAACAGTTCTTTAGTCTTCACCCAGAGGCTCCATAGGAGTTCCTTTTTGGGGATACCCTATACGATTCTAAATATCAGCCCGAAAAAGGAACTACTATGGAGCCTATGGCCTATGGGCAGTATTATAATATACGATGCCTATAGAAGGACCCTTGAGGAATACTCTTTTGGCGTTGGCAATTATTCACGCTTCTATGCTAGCAGAGCAGTAGTATAGGGGCCTCAATAATTGGAACAGGTTTTGGGGGCCCATGATACTATACTTATGATTAGGAACCCCCAAAATAGCCTTGGTAATTCCTACCCAGAGGCCCCATAGTAGCTCCTTTTTGGGACTACCTCATAAGATTCTAAATATGAACCCCAAAAAGGAACTACTTTGGGGCCTTAGGGTAAGGCCCCTATTTTAGTAGCCGAAGCAGAAGCTGCTCGTCATCACCAGGCGAGGATGTTATAAGACTCAGAGACGTTGAAAGAAGTCTATGCAGTGTTGTGTGAATACTAGCGGCTTATAGGGGCTTGTAGAGGGCTTATGGATGTGTAGAGGAGTTAGCGTTTAAGGCCATAGAACCATCGGACATATCGTGTGAAGCTCAAACTGTCAAACAGTAAGACAAAGGAGAACTCGTCCCTCATGAGCCATCGGCTAAATCAGAGAATCTTGGCATCCTCAAATGCAATTGACGTGGCTGAGAGGAAGACAGACATGGATACTAGACGGGAGAGTTTGTTCTGGCCTCTTTCAATGCCGGATTGAAACTGGGCAGGGGAGACACCTGCAACGAGGGAGAAAAGTTCAATAAAACATAACCACGGATGCTGTGATTAGGGTTTAGGGTGCAGAGCTTGCCTCAGAGCAGTGGCTTTAGGGGAACGAGCCTCCTGTGAGACCAGAATGCCCCATGATATACAGAATTCAGCGATTTGGGATTTTATGGGCATTGTGGCAACGCTGAGATGCGTCCAGTCCTCTTATGCCACTCATCACAAATCATGAAGCCACTAACTGCCTCTGAACCCCCGCCTAACCCTCATCCTCAGATCTGCAACTCTGAAAGTCTCTAAACCTCGGCGCCTCAGTAAATCATCGGGAAACCATCCGCTTTTTGCAGGTCAAATCGATAGAAAGAAGACACTTACAGGCTCGAGGGACTCAGCCGGTAGGGTTGCAAGTAAGTATCTCAACCGGGGTTACAATAAACACACATAAGCCGCGGGGACAATGTCAGAACCCTAAACCCTACCCTGATATGTGGGGGTTTCCGAAAATAGGGGACCCTAATATAGTAACCTAAATGGTAGGATCCTTATTAAAAGGACCTCCAAATAAGGTACCCCCTTTTTTCGGAAACTCCCAAAACCCTAACCCCTACATAACCCCTACATGAACACAGGTCCCGGACCCAGGCTGCCGCAGTACCCAAGCCTGGCTGGGATCGGGAGATCCAAATGAGGCCCTACGCTAGGAGTCTTAATGATAGGAGTGGGGTCTTACAGGGTTCCTTTAAAGGGTTCTATGATACAGAGGCCTTAAGAATTAGAATCCGAATAGGGGACATAGGAGAGGCCGCCAAGATGGACCATAGGAAAGGAGCGGTTGTGCTCTACTTCCGTCTGTTCTGAGCACTGGGGATGGTGCATGGCACTGTTCTACCCTGGCTGCTGCCTTAGGGTTTAGGGCTTAACCTTGAGCTATGAACATCTCTGAATTCGAAAACTTTTTGAATTGTACTTTCGGGTTTAGCGCTGATGGTTCGGAATGTGAGGCCTGCTGTCGAAGAATTTGCGGTCTCCCGGTTTGGGGCTTTGTAGTTTCTGTTGTCGCCCGCATCGCGAGGTCAGTAATCCGTAAGGGGACTGTGTCATCAAGCCAGGTCTAAGTCTGTGGGGCTGACCTTAAATCGTCATGGAGGAACCTGATTAAAAATCCCTGGCGCTAAAATCCCAAAATAGTAAGGTTCATATAAAGAACCATCATAAGGCCCAAGGTTTCTTAGTCAGGTTACCATGTTATACAATTTAAGGTTTAGGGCCCCTAAAAGCTCCTACTAACACTTTCGTTGTGGCATTGTCGCTCTAAGGCTATGAACAGGGGCCCACGCCCAATATTTGGTATCGGCCCTCGACTTCATGGCTTCCTGTGAAAGGCTGAAGAAGTGCAAACAGAAAACCTGAATGGCACCCGTGTATTCATATTTAGAGCTCTCGTCGTGCATTTTAGTCTTTGCCTTGTCACTTGGTCGGTCCAATCGGCGAGTTGCCGGCGGCGAATCGTGGCATGCTTGACGTGAAGACTTTCACTTACAGCAAGCAGCCAGAAGAGTGACATCTTTGTAGACAACATGTCCCGGGTAATCTTGACAACCAGTCGTCAAGAGCGAAATGTGTATCTGTACAAGTGAGCCGAACCACCCAATTACTATGTTGGACAAGTCTAACCCAATTCAACGCGGAAGGCCTCATACCCGCATACCGGTCTTGACGAGCAAGTCAGCGCACGCAACCCCAAACCCTGCAAAATAGTATATAGGACGTGGCCCCTTAATTACAGGATAATGGGTGTGGCCCTTACAGCGTCAGGCTTTCAATCCCCAAGTATACATGGGTGATTGTCAAAATTATGGTCCCTTTTTGGGTCCTTAATATAGTACGGCACCTAATATTTAGGGTACCCAACAATGGACCCTAATTTTGACAACCACCCACATGCACAACCCCCTTTCCAAGTCCCAGACGCTAAACCATGGAGCCCTAAATGGCGGAACATGCCGGAACCCGAGGCCAGAAGCTATACTCCTAAACACATGACCTTCTAACCCGAACCATTTCACCCCAATCCCTAAGCTAAGCCCTAAACTCCTAATACTTACCTGCAACTTCCATAAGCATCGTTTGTAGGCTTTTATTCTAAAAGCATTCTAAGCCCCTCTGTCCAATTTACATGGACCTGACAAAAACTAGATTTAGTTCAAGTAAGGTTTCACCCTTGAAAGCATAGCCCTACTCAGTCCTACTCCCCTCTCCTTTGCAACCGCGCTTACTCACAGCTCAACCCTGAGCTCTAAACTGCAAACTCTGCATCCCGCAACCCCAAGGAAAGTCCACAAGGAACCCAGAAAGGCAGACCCGAAAGAAAACCCAGTTGAAAACCATACAAAACCCTGGGGGCTTGGAGTTTTAGGGGTGCTAGAAACGACCAAAACAACAGAAAAACCCTAAAATCCTAAACCCTAAACCCTGAAACCCTAAAATCCTAAAGCCCTAAAAACCCTAAAATCCTAAAGCCCTAAAAACCCTAAAATCCTAAAGCCCTAAAATTCCTGAAACCCTGGACCCAAAGTCTCCTCCCCGGAGTCGATCCGAAATTGCCGACGGAGGCCCCAGAGCTTCAGAGGCTCTGGGGGTGTCGGCTGGCCAGCCGTCCTGAGTTGCTTTGGGCTTTAGGGGTTTAGGGGTTTAGGCTTTCGGGTTTATAGGGTTCCGGGTTTAGGCTTTAGGGGTTTCGGGTTTAAGGGTTTGGGGGTTTAGGGTTTCGGGTTCATAGGGTTCCGGGTTTAGGCTTTAGGGGTTTAGGGTTTCGGGGTTTGGGGGTTTAGGGTTTCGGGTTCATAGGGTTCCGGGTTTAGGCTTTAGGGGTTTAGGGTTTCGGGGTTTGGGGGTTTGGGGGTTTGGTCGGGGTTTAGGGCTCCTCGGTTCAGGGGTGTAGGGTTTTAGGTGTAGGGTTCCTCAGTTGCTTTGGGCGCAGAGGCCCCAAGTTTTTAAGGTTTAGGTTTAGAGTTTCGAAAATGCGCTTGCGGGCTCAAAGCTCGGGGGGTTTGGGGATCACATGGGAGTTTCCGAAAATAGGGGACCCTAATATAGTACCTAAAATAGTAGGATCCTTATTATAAGGGCCCCCAAATAAGGTACCCCTAATTTTCGGAACTCCCACATTGTGCGAAGTATAGGCGGCTCTCTCATGGCACCATTGACGGCAACGGTCAGATCTCACTCTGAGAACCTCGTCCCAAATCTCACCGGCCCCAAAACCCAAGGAAATAAAAGTTGAAACTTTCAGAATCGCCTACCTTATAAGAACACCAAAAAATTGAAAAGTGAGTTTGCAGCCAATAAGAAATGTTCATGATCTGCACCAGAGTCTTTGCTCCGGCGGAGCTGCAACTGTACTAAGCCCCGTAAGCCCTGCAACGGCCTTAAGCAATTTAAAATCCAACTGCAAGTAGCCTCTCGACCTGTTTGCCGAACTGCTGAAACAGAAATCCCTACCCTTCTAAACTAAGACCCTAGCCCCCAAGCCATAACAACCCGACCCTAAACCCTAAGAGCCCAACCCTAAACCCCAAAACCCCACCAGCCCTAATCCCCAAACCCCAAACTCTCAAACCCTAAAGCCTCAAAGCCCTAAACCCTAAAGTCCCAAAGCCCCTTACCCTTATGGTACTCTTATAGAACCTCAAAGGGACCCTTAAAGGAACACCAAAGCCCATACAAAGAACCCTCATAGATCCCTTGAAGGAACCCTTAAAGGAGCCCTTCAAGGAACCCTTAAAGGAGCCCTTCAAGGGACCCTTAAAGGAACCCAATTGGGTGTTTCCGAAAAAAGAGGACCCTAATATAGTACCCTATACAGTAGGATCCTTATTATAAGGACCCCAAAATAAGGTACCCCTAGTTTTCGGAAACTCCCACTTGGGTGCAGGGAGCCTAAAGCAAAGTCACTTGACTGAGCCGAGGGCGGCTGAACGATGGCACGCGCCTCGTGCGGCGCTCAGCGAGTCTATGGCTATGGTTCACAAGGGCTTTAGCTAGGGCTTCTTACAGGGCTTTAGGGCTTTAGGGTTTAGGGATTAGGGTTTATGAGGGGTCAAGGTTTTAGGGGTTTATAGGGTTTAGGAACTCGGGTTTCGACTCACAGACTCGCACAAGACAGGCATGGCTTCAGGCGCTAAGTCCACTGAGCTTGCTACCTGTACACCAAGGGACAAAACGGGAATAGCAATACCAGGGATTGAGGTCCGACTATGGTACTCCTTTCTTAAGGCATCCCGTTTGTAGCCGATGCCCGGGGTGGCGGTTGTAATCAGGGCTCTACAGTGACCCAAACTAGGAGTAGTTGTTGTACTATCAAGTTTCTTCCTAAACCCAATAGTCTACACCCTAAAAAGCTACAACACACCTGAGACTGCGTTGATTTGTTCATGAGGTCGGACGAGAGGTCTATTGAATTGTAAGGATGAAACGTCACGATATCAACCAGAAGCCCGAGAAGACAGGATCAGGATCTGTAAACAAACCGACACCTGGTTACTCAGATGGGCAATTGGACACTATCTGCAACGCTCCGACCTCGCTCAAGTCCATGGTCGGACGTTTCCCGGCCGTACCTGTGCCGTACCAGGGCTGCTTCGTCAGGGGCACACAGGTGCACATAGGGTATGTATATGTCAATATATATATATATATATATATATATATATATATATATATGTATATGTATATGTATATAGGCATATAAGGTATACATACATGAATGTGTATATATATATATATATATATATTATATATATATATATATATATATATATATATATATATTATTATATTATATTATATTATATTATATTATATTATATTATATTATATTATATTATATTATATTATATTATATTGTATTGTATTGTATTGTATTGTATTGTATTGTATTGTATTGTATTGTCTTATATTATATTATATTATATTATATTATATTATATAGGTATATGTATACACAGATAATCTAAGTTTGCGGTTTAGCCCCCAGCTTCGCTGTCTCAGAATTGCTGGTTTTGCGGCGGCTTGCGGGTTTCGGAATGTGTGCAGTGCTGCCGCACAGAGACCAAGTGTGGCGGAAAGCACCCAGATGGAGTCATCAAAGCATCTTGTAAATTGCAAGGGGCCCCCGGAAGTGCTGGTTCATCCAAACTGGTAACCAGTTACTGATTGGCTGGTTCTCGTAGCGACAGCTGGTCTAGGATATGAATGTAGCAGTGTTTAGGTGCAGCGCCATATGGTCGTACCTGCAAGCTGAACGAAGGTTCACCAGCAATGGCAAGTAGGATTGCAAAAAGAAGTGCGGTAAGTGCACTCATATAAACCCGATGCTTGCAAGCAAGCTTTTGGGTTCCAAACGTAAAAAACATCAAGACCTCGAAGGTAGGGTTGAGGGTGTCGAAGTACCACCAGCACCCCCGTCGCAAGGCTAACGGCTATAGTCGCTGCAACCATGGTTGTTAGGAATGTCCGGCTTCGCCTCACTACAAATACCCCAATGCCCGGAATAGAAGCTCAGCTGGTGCAGGCCAATGGCAAGGTGAGATGGTAAAGCCCTTGAACTCAACCATGAGGTACCTGAGCCGCTCGGGACGAGAAAGCTGAAGGAGCTGCCTGCGATTCGGATTCCGTGCGAACATATACACCCTAAGCCTACACCCCGTAGGTTGATTACATGCTTGTGCTGCTGCCGAGCTGAGTTCTGGGACATGGAAACCATCTACGCAACAACCGACGATCCCGTGCGAGGCAGCTCTTGTGCGGGTCGAGACACATACAAACCAGCCCTGAGTGAATACACGAGAATCGGTGACCTGTGTTGACATGCTTCACATGAACCCTAAAACCGCCGGAACTGCAGGGAGACATTACGTAAGCCCTGAAGATTACACCGTCTCTCCGTAGAGCGTTGATCGCACCATGCAGCTTTGGCCTGTGAGTGGCTTTCGGTTTACAGCACACGCAGTGTGCCAGTCTTCGGGTTGAGTGGCTTCAAACGGAGGTATTGGACCCTCATCCCAGCATCTCAGGACCAGATTATAACACTATAGGGACTACTGTACTGAGGGACATCGAGATACTGGTACTAATGACAGTCTGATGGTTGACACTGCCCCCATGTTACATGTCGTCACGCCGTGACACTAAGCCCGCGGTCCCGTGATGCGACTGTGCAGGAAGCAAGGCAAGGGCGACTTACAGACTCGAAGCTAGGCTACCACTATAGGAAATCAAAGGGGCTACTTCCACCAAATGTCAGACCTCGATGATCGGCCGATGAATGTGTGAAGCGCTGCATACCGAGTTTAGGGTTTAGGGTTTAGGACTCTCAACCCTGAACCTCTCAGGATGCTTACACCTTGAACTCATAGCAGTTCTCCTCCAGGACTTAGGGCTGAAACAGCATCCGCACCAACAGTCGGGAAGCTTCCTGGTTTCTTGCCATCAAAACTCAAAACATAACCCAAACCCTGTGGTTTAGGGTTAGGGGTTTAGGGTTTAGAGTCTAGGGCTTGCAAAGCCCTGCTTTTCCCGAAACACAATTCAAACACTCGAACCTGCAAGTATGTTTGACGCCCAACCCCAAAGCAAACATCGCATGCCAGCCACGCGGCGGTGGGACAGTAGGTGGACTGCCTCCGATACACGCCTCCTCATCCGAGGCCCTGGAACTGCGAAGCTCCACAGTTCAACTTGTGTTTTGTGTTGCTTGTTGTTGTTGTTGTTGTTGTTGCTTTTGTTGTTGCTGCTTCTTGGTGTTGTTGTTGCTTCTTGTTGTTGTTGCTGATTCTTGATTTTTGTGGGTGCCTGTTGCAGAAGACAGGGAGTTGCAAGGTGATGAAAACTCGATAGACGACAACGAGGGACGTACCAAAAGCCGTGCGAGCGGCAACAGCGGGCTAGTACGGGTCGCAGTTTGTAGCCTTACGGGGGAGAGGAGGGGGAGAGACAGAGTAAGGCTGCGAACTCCGACACCATCAACCCTAAATCGTAACCCTTGTAAACCCTAGAAGCAACATCGTGAATCGCCCTTCCATCTCTTGGTATGCATGTACCGAAGCCCACAACGAGCTTATGATGAGCGATAGCACCGACGGCAAAGAGAAGCTGAAGACCCAAACAAGTTTCGGAGACTCTTCACACACCGGCTAGCAGATCTCTCCAGAGGCTGGTTCAGAACCCTGAACTACCAATGCTACTCCTTAGGGCTCTTTAATAGTACACGTTTATCCTCCGTAGATGCACCCCCCATGTCCAACATGCAACCCTGGCTACATGGGTGGTTGTCAAAACTAAGGTCCCTTTTTGGCTACCCTAAATAATAGGTGCCGTACTATATTAGGGACCCAAAAAGGGACCAGAATTTTGACAACCACCCACATAAGGTGCAGGAAAACATGGACAGAGGCGGATCCTCGATAGCAGACGAATAAACTAGCAGACGGCAGAAGAGGCACCAAGTAGTCAAGCCATCAGACCCCACCAGCTTTTTGCACCAACCACAAAAAAAGCTTGCAACACGGCTGATGATATAAATCCCGCATTACCTTATGACCCTGAACTATGGGAATCATGGTATATTCCTTAATTGTGGTTAATGCCCTAAACCGTTAACCCTAAACTCTATTCCTTATTATGGGTATCTTCCTTATCTTGGGTAATGAACCGGGTCATGCAGGATGTATATCATCAACCGTATCAGCCGTAATGCGGCCTGAAGATCTCGATGCGCAGCTTGCTGACTTGCGTGCGCCTCTGCACCACTCTCCCGACAAACTCAACCGCCAAACAAACGCGATCGCTCCCCCTAGCGCTCTCTCGCTCTCTCTCGCTCGCTCTCTCTGTCTCTCTCTCTCTCTCTCTCTCTCTCTCTCTCTCTCTCTCTCTCTCTCTCTCTCTCTCTCTCTCTCTCTCTCTCTCTCTCTCTCGCTCTCTCTCTTACGTGTGTAGACAGCTAAGGTTAAGATCATTTGCAGTTTATGACGCAAAACTAACCTCTGCATAGAAAAGCGAGGAACGAGCTAAGGACGCCGCATACAGGATTATGTAAGGATTCAGGGTTGCGACAATTGTGAAAAGCTTCTCGATATTGGCTCATGGGTTTCAGAACGCATTTCGGGTGTGACTTTTCTTAGCAAAGATACTTAACCTAAAACCCCAGACCTGAACACGTCGCACGGTTTTAGTTGGGTCCGGTGAGCCGTCTTTCTACCCAAAAGGCTCCTCAGGCTGGGACCCTTACAATAAAGCAAGCCGATTACAGAAGCCTTAGAGGGAACCCTCATTAAAGGAACCCTATTCTAATCATAAAGGCCATGACATCTTATCCTCGTGCGGATGGATGGAGGGCACCGTGACAAATTCTTTGGAGACCCACACACGCTACACAGAGCCAACAGCAAGCTGCCAAAATCTACAGTCTAAACTAAACCTAAACTCGAAGAGCTGGGGTGTTCCAACAGGCTCAAAACCGGTTTATAGTTTAGACGTTCAGCGGCTAGGTGGGCCCCAAAAGAGTTTCCAAAAATATTCTGAAACAGGATCCCTTCAACTCCAGGAGGAAAAGAACATCTGAAAAAAACCCTAAACAGTACCCCTTACATCAGCAAGGGAGAAGTATGCAAGTGTGCCACAAAGGTGTTTTTAAAGCTGAGGTTTTCTGTATCTTTTGGTTTGGGGTTTGGGTTTTTTTTGCCTCCCGCCTGGCTAGGGTTTGGGTTTGGGGTCTGGAGTTTAGGGCCTGGGGTTCGTGTTTGGCTTGGGGCCCTGGGATTCCCCAGACAGCCCAACTCTCTCCTACTAGACCCTACATATCCACTGCTTGGAGGCTCATGGGACTTAGTAAGTAAGGTTATAAGTAGGTTATACTTAGGATAACCCCACTTAGGGGCCTTATAACCCCACTTATAACCTACTTACTAAGTCCCACGATCCTCCAAGTACATATCCACTATGAAGGACAATCAAGGCTCGGTTCAAGCGTTGGGGCAGTCCTGGTGGCGTCGGGTTTCTGAGCTAGGCTGTTCAGTAACCCACTGGGAAAAAGTATATACCTTTTTAGGCATCCTATTAGGGTTTTTTTCCCTCCTACCTAGCAAGGACAAAGCCCGCAATCCTATTAGGGTTTAGGGTTTAGGGTTTATTTTACACTAGGAACCCAGAAACCTGAAAGTAAAAAAGTGTACCACTGACAGCCTGGTGAATAACATGCAATGCTTGGCCACACCAAGGACACGGCAAGCCGGTAATCAAGATCTCGAGTAACGATGACTGACGAATACCGCCCTCTGGTGGCTTCTGACCTTGCAAAGGGAGGGAATAGAAGTGTGATTGCCATAAGCAGTTGCTGTTAGACTGTGTAGTACTACGTTCAGGCAGTTCGTGCACCGGAGACCGTGAGTGCATTCCGAGCGAAGTCTGTTCTTCAAAACCGCTTCTCGAATCCTGATTCCCCAGCCCTAGCCCTAGCAGCCACAGTGGCAAATATGGGGACCTCGATAATTAGAATAGGGTTGTTGGGTATAAAATACTAAATCATAATAAGGAGTCCCCAAAATAGTATAGGTGAGGAAAAAGGCCCCTACATTATGACTATCAGACTCGTGATGACGGCAGCCCCTGCTCACACTCTTCGCTTATGGAAGTACAGAACCGTAGAACGACACAAGCCAATTCTGTGGTAAATCTTGACGCCAACAAGCCCTAAAACCCAAACCCTCTCTGAGAGCCGATCTACGCCGTTCAGCCATCGCTTCCTTTCCGTCGGAGACATGGGGCGGACATGTAGAAGTAGTAGTAGCAATAGCAGTAGCAGTAGTAGTAGTAGTAGATCTAGTAGTAGCACAAAGACTAGATGTAGCAGTAGTTATAGTAGTAGTAGTAGTAGTAGTAGTAGTAGTAGTAGTAGTAGTAGTAGTAGTAGTAGTAGTAGTAGTAGTAGTAGTAGTAGTAGTAGTAGTCGTAGTAGTAGTAGTAGTAGTTGTTGTAGTAGTAGTAGTAGCAGCAGCAGGAGTAGTAGTAGTAGTAGTAGTTGTTGTTGTAGTAGTTGTAGTCGTGGTAGTGGTATAGTGGTAGTGGTATAGTGGTAGTGGTGTAGTGGCAGTGGTCGTTGCAGTGGTGTCCGCAGCAGCGGTAGTGGCAGTGATATTCGTAGTGGAAGTGGACTGATCGTGATACTGGTACTTGGCGTGGTCATGGTAATGGTGGTGGTAGTAGTAGTAGTAGTAGTAGGAGCAGGAGTAGGAGGAGTAGGAGTAGGGGTAGGCGTAGTAGTAGTTGTAGTAGTAGTAGTAGTAGTAGCAGCAGCAGCATCTGCAGTAGTAGTAGTAATTAGTAGTAGTAGTAGTAGTAGTAGTAGTAGTAGTAGTAGTAGTAGTGGCGGAAGTACTACTGGTAGTAGATACTGGAAGTACTGGTAGCACTTGTGGTACTGGTAGTACTCGTAGTACTGGTAGTACGGATGGTGCGGGTACTACTGGAGGTACTGGAAGTATAAAGTAGCAGTAGGGGTCGTCGCAGTCACGAGGGTCGTACTCGTTGTCGTAGTAGTCGTCGTAGTGGTGGAAGTAGTAGTAGTAGTAGTAGTAGTAGTAGTAGTAGTAGTAGCAGCAGTGCGTGGTTGTTGCTGTTGTTGTCGTTGTTGTCGTAGTGCCAGTGGCAGTGGCGATGGCGGTGGTGGTGGTGGTGGTGGTGGTGGTGGTGGTGGTGGTGGTGGTGGTGGTGGTGGTGGTGGTGGTGGTGGTGGTGGTGGTGGTGGTGGTGGTGGTGGTGGTGGTGGTGGCGGTGGTGGTGGCGGTGGCGGTGGCGGTGGTGGTGGTGGTGGTCGCGGTCGTCGTATGTAGTACTAGCAGACGCAGAAGCAGTACTTAGTAGTCGTCGTCGTGGTAGTAGTAGTAGTAGTAGTCCGGCCCCTGTATTAGACGCTAGTTGGGACATTCCGAGCAGCAAAGGTTTATTTCACTGTGACACGGTCGGTGCGGGTCCTTAAAAAAAAATTTATTAAGGCACTCCAGAGGCCAGAAACGTAGCAGGTGAAACATGCCAGTGCGCCGAACTCGGAATGCTCAAGCTTAACGGGACACCTTAAAGCGGCACCGAACTCGGGAAACACAAGCTCACAATGACTCTTCAAAAACCGGATCTGAACCGGCGGCAAACAGTGCCAGGGAGCACACTCTCCGGCACTCAGCCCGGTTTCCTTGCAGGCCCTGCAGTAAAAAACCAGGGATGGATGCATCCTTCGCAAAGTCCGCCGCAGTTTGATTGCGGCAGTTCCGAAGCTCTAGATTGGCACCAGCGGCGATCAGGGCCGCAGCACCCTCGTACTGCGCCGTCCGCACAGCATTCATTAGTGCGGTACTGCCCGGATGATGATAGACAGTACGGGTTAAGGCAGTGACATGCCCGAGGCGATGTTGAAGAGATTTGGCCATGTAGAGCACGTAGCCCAATGGCTTCAAGTCACCCAGGCTGAACCGGAAGTCCACATCGGCTCGCATTGCGAGCAGGCTTTGGACGACCTCTGCAGAGCCGCCACGACCCGTCATGGCGGTGTGAAGCGCTGCTGAGAGTTGCTGCTGGCTTGGGCATCCCTGCGCCACGAGCTCTTCCATTGCATCGAAGCCACCCATGGAAGCCGCACCCTCGAGGGCGCTGAATCCGAAGACATCCGTGCACAACGGGTCCCCGCCTGCTTTGCAGAGCAGGCGCAGAGCCTCTGCGTTGCCTGCCTAGGAGGGGCTTTTAAAGCCTTTGAAAAATATTAGTAGGTAAGATCCTCTTAAGCCCAATAAGAGAAAATATAAAATGTCCCAAAGCCCTACCTAGCTGCTAGAGCAGCAGGGACCACGGAGGAAGCAAGTCCACCTTCCAGGCGAGCCCTCGCTTCAATCAGAAGCCGCGCTGCCTCGTGGTTTCTGGGGTGTCTGTGGAGAACGGCAATATCTAGGGCCGAATTCCACGGCGGAATGCCCAATGTCGGCTCACCCTTGGAAGTCCTCTGGTTTAGAGCCGCCCGCTGCTGCAGAAGGCCTGCTATTACCTCTGTGTTGCCGGACAATGCCGCATAGTGCAACGGCCACCAACCTGCAGCATCAGATTTGTTGACTTTGGTGAGGCCGTTCTGGTGTAGAAATTCAGACACTGCGTCCCCCCCGGAGCAGGGGAGGAGGCCGGATATGGGATCGATCTTGAGTCCGGAGAAGTGGATGTGCTGCAAGTTCAGGTAGCGCCGAAAACCGGGAAGGTCCTCTGTCCGCAGGCAATGCATCATCTTTTGCATTATGGTCTTCTGCATGACTGGGACCAGTCTCTGGCGGTCCTCTTCCCTTGCGAACTCACCTTCTCCTACGGACCCCCTCGGGAATGACAGCACGGTGCCTGCGAGTTCACAGTTGCGGCTTCCCTGGATCAATACCCAGGTGTTGTCTGGCGACATTTCTCTCACGGCTCTCTCCAATCTGGTCCACCCGCGATTTGCCCACGTTGATGCAGTGAGCACTTTGCCCTCTTTCGGGCAGTCCAGCACAGGGCAAAGTGCGAGGAAGAACCGGCACTTGGCCACATAGGCTGGGATGCTGTTGATAGCCTGGGCCTGATCGTCATTCGCCACCTCCATCTGGGGCACACAAAAATAGTCATACCAAATGAACAAGGAGCAAGACTGAAATTCACGCATCGGAAGGGGTTTTGCAGCGGCAGCGAACATCTCGCCTTAGTTGCTGAGTTCATAAGCCCCCCAAAAGTGTACACTTTCAGTTTTATAGTGGGCAATATTATAGTGTGAAAAGTGTATCCACTCAGCTACTAAGTCGCTGATCTGGTCTTTT
This sequence comes from Symbiodinium sp. CCMP2592, assembly GCA_905221615.1. Lineage (NCBI taxonomy): Eukaryota > Dinophyceae > Suessiales > Symbiodiniaceae > Symbiodinium > Symbiodinium sp. CCMP2592. The sequence goes on from CAJNDT010000001.1 coordinate 1,128,885, forward strand.
GGAACCGACCCGCTGCTCGTCAAAAACCGCCGCAAAGCTTCCTTCCAAGGGGAGAAGGAGGGACCCTTAATGGGGACCCCTACCCTATAATGGGCTGTAAAATGGGTATATAATAGCTATATTAAGGGTATATACCTAGGGGTCCTTATTAAGGGTCCCTCCTTTCACCCTCGGATTCCTGCAAAACACTCATCTGCCGGAAGTCTGGGTCCGGGTGGTCTTTGGAGACCTAGCTGGGTGCAAAAGAAGCTCGGAAAAAAAAAACTGTTTAGTAGGATCCCCTTAAGTTAACAAGGGAAAAGGAAAACATACCGGTGGCCTACCGAGAAACCCATTGGTGAGAGACAAAAGCAGCCTTCTCGGAAGTTCTGCTTCCATCGAAAATGCTGAGCTGGCCTTGGGCCTGCAGCAGGGGAGGGGGAGTCGGGCACCCCAAAGGTTGCGGGTTTTAGGGATTTTAGGGTTTAGGCTTCAAGATTAAGGGTTTTTGAAGACCTGGACAGCTGGAAGCAAGAATTATCCGAGAATTTTGAGCAGCCAGCCTTTAAATATTCGTGGGGGCTGACTCGACTCATCTCTAGCACGACGCCCACGGCAACGGTGTACATTGGGAAAAACATCGAAGCCTCGGCTGGTCACCAGCGGTTTAGGGTTCCTTTAAGGGTTCCTTTAAAGATTCTATACGGGTTAAGGGGGTTTAGGGTTTATAGGGCGTGTAGGGTTTATGAGTTTAGGGTTTCCGGGGTTCGACTCACACACTCGCTCAAGAGCTTGCATAGCTTTAGGTGATAAGTCGGCTGAGAGTTTTAGGGTGCAAGGGCTTTGGGGGGACACACCCGGTGTTGGGTAGGGGATCGCCTCTATCAGGGTCCCAAAGTAGCCTTCATGGAAAAATCTTGGGCATTTCGCGTCTCGCCGGGGGTAGTTTATGATCTCAGAGTTTTGGGCGCTTCTGGTTGGAAGTTTTGTGTCTTAGGGCATTAGAGCTTTAAGGTTTTCGTGCCTTAGCGCCAGATGCGTTGTTCGACAACCGGTTCAAGGCTAGTTTAAGGTTTTCAGGATCAAGCCATGCCCTTCACATATGAAGCTGGTCGGACAAGAATGCCAAGGGGCCGATGTATCTTCAGGCAAGGACCTGGCATAGAGCTCCAATGGTGTCCGGGTTGGCCCCGATCTGCAGCAAGACATTCGCTTCAGTGTTGAAGTCGCTGCAGGGCATTGGATCCTAAACACTCTCCATGCGTTTTCGCCCTCGCCGAAGCACAACCAGTGCTACCCTTGCTCTACAATTACCAGCTACTGATTCCCTGAAGCGAAATGAACCCTGAACTGGACACCCCCAAGCCCTCGCATATACGCTACAGTGAATGAAAAGGAAACCTAAATTCCTGACCCTATATAGGCCCTAAAGCCTTTAAACCCACACTAAATGGAAATTGAAAGCGTCCGCTCGCGAGGTTGCCCCTTGAGCAAAAAGCCGGTCAAAGAGTGGAGCCCGGGTCTGAAAGTTCTTCTGTACATGTATACACACATCTGTAATAAAACACTCGTACATACATACATACATACTTTTATAAAAACATGTGCTGCAACAAGCATGGTGGTAGTAGTGGTTGTAGCAATAGCAGTAGCAGCACTACTACCGCTACTGCTGCTGCTGCTGCTGCTGCTACTGCTACTGCTACTGCTACTGCTACTACTACTGCTGCTACTACTGCTGCACCACTACCAGGTCACCACCACTACCACTACCAATGCAACTACCACCTCTGCTACTGCTGCTACTACTAATACTGCTAATACGGCTACCACTACTACCACTACTACCACTACTACTGCTACTACTACTACTACTACCACTACTACTAGTACTACTACTACTACTACTACTACTACTACTACTACTACTACTACTACTACTACTACTACTACTACTACTATTGCTACTACTACTATTGCTACTACTACTTCTGCTGCTGCTGCTACTACTACTACTACTACTACCACTACCACTACCACTACCACTACCACTACCACTACCACTACTACTACTACTACTACTACTACTACTACTACTACTACTACTACTACTACTACTACTACTAGTGCTACCGCTAGCAGCAGCAGGTAACATTTGATAAGCAGTAATCATACACACAGCAGTTAATGCTAGTCAGCAAACTTCCCAGATTCGTCAACGTCGCCATCATCATTATATTCATCATATGCATCGTATTCATCTTCACCCTACTGTTTATCACTTCGAAAGCGCCTTCGGGCAATGCCGGGTTCAGGTTAGAAAGACGCGACACCACTAAGAATTGTAATGATCCTCATCATAGCAATAACCGACACTTTAATAATCAAGGGGCACAAAGGAAGCCCATGCTCTTGGAATGCTGGGCTTGCTGCAAGCCGCGCGCGCTGCTTGGCCAGGAAGCCCTGCCGAAAGCTTGCCAGATCCAGAGTTCCCTTAAAGAAAAACCCTGACTGCACTAACTTTTTGCGCATTCAGCTGAAACCCCCAGGGTTTTAAAGCCGCACTCCACACAACTCAACCGTAATTAGGCTTTTCCTTGCGGCCTTGGCCTTCTCGCTTCCCCATGATCTCGGGGTGAAACAGCCACAACTTCTGGCCAAATAGGCAGCATGCGAGGACGGATATGGTGACTTCCGAAACTGTTCGGGTCGTGATCATGATCAGGATCATGGTCATTGCCATCATCACGACAAGCACCATCTTCTTATTAGCCGTGGGGACCTGCATCATCATCACCACCATCGGCATCATCTAGCAGGGTCGCGGCCATAATCATGAGCCTGGTCATGTTGACCACCATCATCACCATCATGAACAAACATGCCTGGTCATGCATACAGTAAGACATCGTGTCACAGTGCCCATTCATGACGGGATCAGATTCCAAACAACACTCCCCGTACGGTGCGAGTAGTTTTACTGCAACAGCGGGCCGACGCGCCGCCGGTAGTTGGGTAAAGAGATTGAAGCTGATCTCGGTCTCGATCCAACACAAAGATCCTCCGCCACTCTAGCCTCCTAGCCAAACTGACCCTGCAGCCTTCTTCTGCATATTGTTGTTAACACTGCCATTGTCACTCTGCTTTTTGGGGCGGCAGAGGGGCGGCTGGGGCATCTGGGGCTTTCTGGGTTTGGTGCATGTGTGTGTGTGTCACTTACCCAGTATGATTCATGATCTCAATGTGGGAGTTCCAGAAACAGGGGACCCTAATATAGTACCCTAAAAAGTAGGATCCTCAAAATAAGGACCCCAAAATAAGGACCCCCCCCCCCCCCAATTTTCAGAAACTCCCATGTTATGTGCGTCCAGAACCACGAATCGACTTCAAAGTTTCGCCGCTCAGCCTCAACAGCCACAGCCGGGTCGCCTCCTGCTTGTTTCAACAAGGGCCGATATGATTTGCACTGGCACTTGCAGTGTGTATTCGAGGGATGGATACGTGAATCGGGTTTAGGGTTCGAGGTTATATTTATATATGTATATGTATATTTACATCTGTATGTGTTTGATGCTTTTGGCTATATCAATATGCGTGCATGTGTCTATAAGTATGTACATACGTACATACATACATACATGCATACATGCATACATACATACATACATATATATATATATATATAAAGTTATGTGTGTGTGTGTGTATGTGTGTGTGTGTGTGGGTGGGTTGTGTGTGTGTGTGTGTGTGGGTGGTGTGGGTGTGGGTGTGGGTGTGGGTGTGGGTGTGGGTGTGGGTGCGGGTGCGGGTGCGGGTGCGGGTGCGGGTGCGGGTGCGGGTGCGGGTGCGGGTGCGGGTGCGGGTGCGGGTGCGGGTGGGGGTGTGGGTGTGGGTGTGGGTGTGGGTGTGGGTGTGGGTGTGGGTGTGGGTGTGGGTGTGGGTGTGGGTGTGGGTGTGGGTGTGGGTGTGGGTGTGTGGTGTGGGTGTGGGGGTCAGGGTGGGGGTGGGTGAGTGAGTGGGTGAGCGCCTTCGTGCGTATGTGTATATGTTACAGTATATATGTATATAATATGTAGGTGTGTATGTGTGCATAAATATATATATATATATATATATATGTGTGTGTGTGTGTGCGTATATCTATATCTATATATATATATATATAGTCACAATGCTGTAGGATAAAGTGGGGTTGTGCGGCAGGAGTCCCAAGCATGTACGCAAGGGCTATATACTTTATCGCTAGCGCTGAAGGCAAAAACAACCTAAGGCTGCAACCTCATCCCAAAACCGATAGAAATCATTGTTATCCTAGAGACCCCTAGACAGAGGCCCCTGCCGGTCTCTGTCAGAAAGAACCCCACGACAAAAAAAATCGGAGTTCAACTCCTCCTCAGACCGTATAGATTCTAACACTGTCAAAAGCGAACGGTTTGGAAGGTCCAGGCTTCAGGCTTCATTGCTTACGACATCAGGGCTGAAAAAGCAACTAGAGGGGGTGATGTGGCAGCCTGTTATGGCTCCTTTGCATGGCTAAACTAGGAAAATCTAAACCCTAAGTTCTGCTGCTTGTGGTCTGAGCACGGCTTTAAGGTTTGAAAAAGCACGGCTTTCAGGCCAAAACCGACGGGTTGCTGTTTGCGCAAGGGGTCTGATTAGAAGGTTCCAGGGTGGCTCAGCGGATTGAGTGAAATCAACCAACCCTAAACCCTTGAATACCAGAAACACGAAATCCTCAAGCACTCTCTCCGAACAGTTTAGCCTGAACCCCTTATGCATCCGGGCGGATATACCAAATCCCAAAGCCGGTGGGTCCCATGTTCTGGAATCTTAAAACGCCCACCCCCAAACAGAATCCTACTATCTACACCCTGGACCCTAAACCCCAAACTGTAAATCCCAAACCCGGATCCTAATTCCTGAATGCCGGGTCCTAAACCCCGAGTAGGACCCTGAAAGCACCCTCAATCCTGACACTCTCGATCAAGGTGTCTGCACCCTGCCGAACCGTTACCTTTGGTTAGTAGGGAATGGATGAATGGTAGTAACAGTAGTTATATTTGTACCCCATTCCTCCATTCCCTACTAACCAAAGGTAATTGTAAGAACCATGGAGAGTCCTTGCTCCAGTACTTCAAAGAGCGCCTCTGTGCTGTGCAGCCTTTGCTTTAGGACTTTAGGGTTTGGGTTTAGGCTTAGGGTTTACGGTTTACGGCTTTCAAATGCTTTCAGAGGGCTGTGTAGGGCTTTAGATCGGGGATTTGGCAACTTGGGGCCTTAAAATTTACCACTCATCCTGCGACGGTTAGGAAGGATTGTGGCTGAGAGATATTATATGTATCAGGCGAGCTCCGAAGTGGAACTATCTTTCTCGCCATCGTTCTGATTGGCCGTCATACCTTTGCCCAAACAGTCCCTATAAGCCTATAGTGGGCTTTTCGAGGTTCGTTTTAGGGTTTTTTAAGGGATCCTCTATGCGGGACACTTACCTAAACTGTAATGGTACTTTGTAATTGTACCATAGAAACCTACCTCGTACTATGTACGTATGTAGGACCCTTTGGGTCCAGTGGAGCCCAACCTCGCAAACACAAGGTACGCAGCCGCAACCAACAAAACTATGCCGATGCACCCGTCGGACAACTGAGCCTTCAAGCTGCGCTGAAAGTCAAAGTGCGCACTATATACACTAAGAGAGCTATGACTACAGGTTCATCACCTATGAATATATATATATATATATATATATACAACATGTACGTAGATAGTTAAGCGGGCAGAATAGCCCTAAGCCACAAACCTTCAACCCTAGTCAGAAAGATACGTGATAGTGCACGTGTGTAAATAATCTCTCCCTGTCTGTGTGCACAACATATACAACTTAAAAATTGATCATGATGCATGATGCTGGTGCTTCGTCGGGCTTGACGACTTAATCTGTCAGGCGGGATGGCGATGTATCGGGTCAGTCGGGGTTCAGGGTCTAGGGTTTCCGTTTAGGGGTTCAAGTACCTTCTATGAGTCTATTTGCCTTCCCTTCTGCTCGTCCGTTCTTCGGTTGGGCCTTTGGCATACCCATAGGCTCCATAGTAGTTCCTTTTTGGGGGCTCATCTACAGAATCCTATAGGGTAACCCCAAAAAGGAACTCCTATGGAGCCGCTGGCATAGCCGATTAATGAAACCCTAACCCCTAAACCGCAATGAATTGGAGAGGCCTTGCCCTGGTCTGTTTCTTCGGGCATTCGGAGGTTCTACGCAGGGCAGAGCACCACCATAACATAAGAGTGGTTTTTTGAAATTTGTTTTGAACCCTCTTTTCACCGCCTGAGGTTAATTTGTGTTTAAATGTGTTTTGAACCCGCTTTTCACCGCCTGAGTTTAGGTTGGTTGAATGCCGCTTCTGAATGCCACAGGTGGCTGAGGGGAGAAGAGTAATTTTAGGGCTCAGGGTTTAGAGCCGGCCCTCGGCTCCCTGTTAGGACCTGAACAGTTCGATGATGCTAGCCCGCCAGTGCTACGGTACGCGCTCATAAATGAGGGCTGATTTAAAGAGGCAGACTGGATTACAACCCCCCACCAAAGAAAACGAGCATGGCAGCGGAGAGCTGAAACCCTAAACCTGAAACACTACAGAATGTTATACGACGTACGCAAGGGCCCGCAAGGGTGTCGGGCCCCGTCACTGAACCCTGCGCCTCTACATTTAACGAGCTCCGAAGCCTAAACCCCAAGCGCTAAACACGAAACCGTTCCAAAGTCCTAAGGAGGTGAAGCGAAACTCAGATCTGGGAGTTTCCGGAAATTGGGGCTACCTTATTTTGGGGTCCTTATAATAAGGATCCTACTATTTAGGGTACTATATTAGGGTCCCCTATTTTCGGGAACTCCCATCTGGAAACAGAGGGCTTAATGGGTTTAGCGCCAGCCCCAAGCCCCTCATCTACGGGGGTTAGTAATCCAGAATAGGGTTGTGGGGGCCTCAGTCACTATAAGTATAACACGGAACCTTAAATGGTATCGGCAATTTTTTAGGCTTCTCTAGTAAGCCTCTAACCGTAGAAGGCCCTGGCAGGTCCCAACACGTCTAAGGGCCAAGCCGGACTTGCCTCAGTTGATCAGAATTTGGAGGGGTGGTTGTGGCTGAGGATTGGGGGTTTAGGGTTTGGGATTACTATACTATACGCCCCTTAATCCCATAATGACACACATGATGCTATGTTTAATAAGTCGGTAAAAAGCCCCTTGGGGCTCCGCCATAAACAGCCATAACAAACATGCGGTATGATTC
>CAJNDT010000001.1:1138652-1171293 GCA_905221615.1 Symbiodinium sp. CCMP2592
CTCCTTTTCCCCTTCGATGAACGTCTATGAGCGTTTCAAAACCCTACAGGAAACCCTGGAGCCTGCTGGATGGCCAGCTCCTCCTGCTGCAAGGCTTAAGGGTTTAGGGTTTAGGCTTTAGCGTTAGGGTTTAGAGGTGGATTTGGGGTTTAGGGTTTTGGAGCTGCAAGGCAGTGGATTGAAGGCTCAGCTGTCGGATGGGTTTGCTGCAGGGTTTTTGTAGAGTCTGATAGTAAAAAGGTATGGTTTTGTAGAGTTTGGTAGTAAGAAACGTTTCATAGAGCATGTATTCCTTCGGACCTTGTGCGGCGTTGGTTGCTGTAAGGGCTAGAGTGTACGGTATGAAAACTTAAGGCCCGGGGCTTCTGGAGTAGGATGGCTGGCTCCGCGGGTTTTGAGCTTCAGGGGTTTGGGTTCGGGTCTTAGGGGTTTAGGGTTTAATATAGGGGCCTTAATGATTACCTGTACTATTTTAAATGTTTTTATTATAATTATAGCATAATGGGCCCCTAAACCGTATTATTCTAATTATTAGGGAACACTGGGCATGTAGGTTTTTTTCAGGTCTGGAGAGGGTTTGGGTCCCTTTCGGCTTCAAGCTTGTCAGCCCTGGTTCGATCTTGCCAAGCCTGACCTGGCATCTGAAACTATTCTAATACTAATACCTAATACTAGTACTGATACTAATATTAATACTAATTTCTATTTCCGGTCAAGGGTGTCGGCTGCCAGCAGGTCCACACAAACCCTAAGCCCTGAACAAACAATCCAAAGCCCTGAACCGAAGCCCTAAACTAATAGACCCGACTCCTAAAAGACCCTTAATGAAGGACACGCCCGGGTATATCATTCTACTATAGCCACATGTGAAAATTAAAAACTACAGAGATCTATCATCATACTATATTCGCGTTTTGGGGGGCTTTGGAGCAAACATGTCCAAGACTATTTCGGCTCCGATGTCCAGCCCTCTGCCCTGAACCCTAAACCCAACACCTCAACTCTAAGCCCTAAACTCTGCATGGCAAGGGGCCAACGGCACACCGGGGCCCAACTCCACGAAGCCAGACCTCGGTAGGACATTTAGGGCGCCTTTAGAGCATAGCGGTTTAGGGCATTAAGGTTTCAGGCTTTTTAAGGCTGGCTTTTGTATGATTTAGGGTTCAGTGTTTCGTGGGTTTCGGGATTGTGGAAGGGGTTTGGGTAATCAGCAATAATGGTCCCTTCAAGTCCCTCTATATCCCCATATAACCTGAGTTTAACTTCTATGACCCAGCTTCAGGCCTTCAGGGGGTTGGCCACCCTCACACAGTGTAGGCGGCGAACTTAGAAGTGATGGCTGTTGATGGGTTTCGGGTCCCAGTACTCAGTACCAATATATTAGGTACTTATTACCCTTAAAGTATATAGTATAAGCTTACTTGGACCCTTTGATGGGTTTGAGGGTTTTCTGGGATGCCAAACGAACAGGCAGTGGCGAAAGACCATGAATAGAGCCGTACGCGAGAACTTGAGCGGCTTCCTCCGGCTGGTGGATTTAGATTAGCCATCTGTAGGGTTTCCGACAGCACACAACTTTTACTGACCAAAGGGGTCGTCCTGTAGAACACCCTATTGAGTCTTCTTGGCTTCTGTGTCCAGATTAGCAGACTTTGCTCTCGAGTAAAAAAATTGGGATAGGGCTGCATTATTCCTGAGAGGTCCGATAGGCACCATGATGGGGATAATGTTCCTAATTGCGCCGACCGCTGTATTTATAAGCCCTAAAACATGGGCGGTGTTCGATGCTCAAAGATCTGAAGTTCGCGGCTTGTGGCGGCAATCGATGCCCAAGGTGTTCAACAGCAGTGCTTTCAGTGTGCGAGCTACTGGACCGAATGGGTGCCATAATGTGCCATGCCCTGCAGAACTCCATGTTCTGACTCTACTATTTGCTTAAGAACACCCCCCAAAAAAATAAAAAAATGATAATCCCTATATTATCCCTATAAGGAATATATCTTTTATTTTTTGGGGGGTTCTTAAGCAAATAGTAGGGACTTGCTAAGGCCCTGTGATCCCAAACGTTGACTGTAGCTCTCAAGATCTTATCTCTCTACCTATCTACCCATCTTCCTCCCCAGAGACTCCAATATCCCTTAATTAAGGAATATACCTTAAAGTATAGTAGGATCCCTAATATGATTTAAGGAATATTCCTTAATTAAGGGATATTGGAGTCTCTGGGTCCTCCATCTACCTACGCACTTACCTATCTATCTGCCCGAGAGGCTTTTTCTCGCCGCACTCAAAACAACGTGAGAGTTTCCCAAGACCGGGTCCCCCTTTTCGTTTTCCTAATCTTAGCATCGCCGGGGGTATCTAGGGGAACCCGAACCCTGGGAAACTCCCACATAAAGATTCATAAGGTTACGGTTTGGGGTTTCGGGTTTAGGGCAGGGTTTAGGATTTGACTTCGAGTGAAACCGCTGCACGTGGCGGCTAGGGCAAAAGCACAGGAGGGTACCGCACCGCAGGAAGGCAGCTGAGTTTGGGGTTGTCTTTAAAGGCCGCTAGAACTCCACTCTAAGGCTGCTGAGGTTACTACACATGTGATATGAAGCTACTTTCACTTTAAGACTGCTATTCGGGTCCTTTGCAAGCAATGCCACGACCACGAGTATCTACAATGAATCCCCTCAGAAATTTAGGGTTCAATAGAAGGCTTAACCCGGCTGAGCACTCAAGTCCTAAACTCCAACCATGCCTGCGCAATCTCTCAACACTCAAGATGAGAGCGAAGCTGTGGAGTTTGTTCTAAATTGTGTATCTAAGCTCCCTATGGCCTGAGAATTTTTAGACTCGTAGTTTCACCGAGGGCACGTGCTCACGAAGCATAAGGGCCACAAACTCGGCACCTTGAATATCCCTGCGACATGACCCGTGCATGAATAGCACAAACGAATGTCCGACGCACATGTAGACCGTCATAGCTCGGATGGTTTACGCTGGCTGGTTTAGTTTAAAAGCCTTCATAGTGCCACTTCAATACAAGCTTATCTCAATATGGGTGGTTCTCTACGCTGAGGTCTCTTTTTGGATCCCCCAAAACTGATATAGGACCCTGAAAGGGAGCCTAATTGGGAGTTTCCGAAATTAGGAGACCCTGACATGGTACCCTAAGTAGTAGGATCCTTATTATAAGGACCCCAAAATAAGGTACCCCTAATTTTCGGAAACTCCCAAATCCTAAACCCTTTACAGAACCCTTATAGATCCCTTTAAGGAACCCTTATCGATCCATTTAAAGGTACCCCCTAATTTTCGGAAACTCCCAATTCAGAGAACTACTCCTAAGCAGCGGCGCAGAGTTTCCAATCCTGTCTGGTGATACGGTCTACGACGAAGCGTCCCGAACTCGCCCAGGTGGCGGGCTTCTTTTGAGTTCAGGGGGTTTAGGGGGTTTAGGGTTTAGGGTTTTTTTCCCTCTCGCATTCCTTGGAAGTCTATGCCTGCTCGCGAGGTCTGGCTGTTTAGTGTTAGGGTTTAGGGTTCGGGGTTGGGGCTCAAGACTTCTTAGGTCTTGGGGGTGGGGGATTCGGCTTCAGCCAGTGTCAGAAACGTTTGACAAAACTGTCCTGATGCCGCAGGGCTTTAAGGAACCCCAAGACCAACGGTCTTTAGCGCTTTAAGGGTATATGGGCTGAGGGTTTAAGGGTTCAGGGTTTAAGGGTTCGGGGGTCAGGGTCCCACTTTCTGGATTTTGCTGTCGGTGAAGGTTGGTCTTGACTATAATTATGGCTAGTTTAGGGTTCACAGGGCTGAGAGCTCGCTTAGCGCAGGGGCCTGACCAGCTGAGCTTGTTGTAGTATCTTCAACACCTTTAACGAGGGTTAGCTGATATCTTGCAGGAGCCCTTGAAGGAACTCTAACAGCTTACCCAGAGACTCCAATATCCCTTAATTAAGGAATATACTTTAAATTATAGAAGGACACCTAATATGATTAAAGGAATATTCCTTAATTAAGGGATATTTTTAGTCTCTGGGTAAAAGGCCTCTCAGCCGAACCGAGGATTTGGCTGGGCAGTTGTCAATTCGGTTCGGGCTTGGGGTGTGGTGTTTGTCTATTCGAGTTTGAAGGCTTTGGGTCTCAGGCCTTGAGACCTTAGCGCGTCTAGGTTATTACGGCCTTTGGGCTGCTTTCAGGGTTTTGTAAGGTTTAGGGGTTTAGGGCTTTGGGGTTCGAGGGTTAGTGCCGCCCTTGGGTCAGCTGCATTGCATGGCGCTGTAGGCTTTGGGTGAATAGGGGGCTGTCAGCGAGCAAATCGCCAAGTGCACAAGGGGAATCATGTTTAGGATAGGAAATGTAGTGAATCAGGTTGTCTAGGGCATACGAATAGGAGGAGGTTTCTAAAACTACAGGAACCACAAGTGACGACACAGTATAGTGGCCGAATCAAACACGGTGAAGTGTTTGTTGAAGGCATGTTATACTGCAAATTTGGATGACTTACAGCTTGCAATGGAAAAGCCTCAACCCGGACTCCCAGTCCTTACACTGATTTTCCAGGCTCCCATGTTGGCGTCATGGGGGAGTTCGGCTCCCCACCTAATCCCGAAACCCTAGATTTGTCTTTGGGGGTTTAGGGGCTAAATTTTCGGGTTACCCTCATCCAAGGACCGGGACGTAGTGCCCACCCAGGCAAGCACGCAGCTGCGTCATCCTACTGTGGCCCGTCCTGTGACCTCAAGGCCAAGCAAAACCCTCATATCGCGATGCGAGTGAGAATTTAGGGTGGAGGTGCTAGGCACAGGATTTAGTCGAGCTATACTATAAGTACTATAAGTGCTTCGGTATAAGTACGTACTGTTACAGACCTCGTAACTCCATTGACTAGGTCTCCTGATACCAGTTGGGAACGCGCGCACCGAAGCCCAGAGCTGGTCCGAACCCACACTACAATGGAGACTATAGGTAGGAACCCTGGGCCTTTTTTAGGGTGGGTCTACAAGGGCTAGTATAAGGGGATCTATAAGGGTACTATAATAAGAGATCAAAGACACAGCCAAGGTTTTTGCATTCAGGGTTCAGTTTTCGGCGTTCCGCTTGTAGGGCTTAGAGTTTTGGGCTTAGGGTCAAGCTTAGGGTCCTCAACCCTAAACCTCTAAAAGCCGTAAAAACAGAGGAAATGGTGTCGTTTGGCGGGCTCTACACCTTCCCAAACACGATCCTAAACATGTAGTACTCTGGGCCCTAACCAGGCCCTAATCACTACATTGTTTTTGGAAGCAGGGCTCTTCTTCTGTGTTTGCTCCTCCAACCCTGAGCTCATATACACCCTAAGTCCTACATCCTAAACACCAGCATCACGTGGAGACCACATTTGGGCTTACAGGGTCTAGGGTCTAGGGTTGAAGGTTTAGGGGCCAGGGAGACCTCGTTTGATGGTCACAGGAAAGCCAGTCAGCGACGAGACTAATGATCGCGCTCATAGCTGCCGGAACGGCTAGGATAGAATGCGGAAGGTATAATATCATGTGAGTAAACCTGACACTGAGTATGGAGGAGTAATCTTTCGATTGCATCTGCTTACCCCTGGTCTGTGGATCAAGTACAACCAAGCCTAAACTGCTGAACCCCAATCCTTACTAATTACCCAGATGCCTATGAACGACCGGACGACGCGATGAAAGTAATGACTCAGGCCTGGAACCTAGGACTTGCTTCGGGGTCAGGGTGTACCGGAAAGAGGCAGCCTGCATGACGCCATTTTTTTCGAGGACCTCTTACAGTCAAGCAGCTTTCGTCAGCGATCACCAGTTCATAATATCGAGCTCCTACTGCTACTTGGGGGGGTTGTGGTACAAGCGCCGCATCCCAATGCACAAGTTTGCTGACAGTGTTTTGCTATTGCAAGGCATCATAAAGAGACATCCGCCTCTCTGTCACGTTTACGCACGTGCACGAATGCAAGGTCGTGTGCGTCCTCGTCGAACAGGTAGAACGGTAGAACCCTAAAAGAAACGGTCCCACCTTGACTGAACGCTCGAAGCCTCCATAGAGCCCCTCGATTTACAACCTCTATTTTGCAGACCCTGCCACAAAAAGATACCTTTCTGTTAAAACCCTACCAAAAACACTACAGAAGCCTTTAAACCCAGGTCTTCTAAAGAGGGACACTGGGCTGCGCAGCGCTCCGAGTCATTAACGTCTCGATCGGGAGCTCCCTTGCAAGGAGCTCACTGGAGGCCTCCCACAAGCCTTCCGGCTAGTTAGGGTTTAGGGTTTAGGGTCTAGGGTCTAGGGTTTAGGGTTTGTTTTTTTTTTAGACGCCTCTTTTCCGTCTGACAAGCATTTCGAAAGCGGTCTCCCGCTGGGGGTTTGTAGCTGCTCCCCTAACAGCATCTGTGCACTGCTGCATTCGAACAATCAGACGATTGACACAGGGTTTAGGGTCTAGGGTCTAGGGTTTAGGGTTTAGGGCATAGGATTGTAGGGTTTAGGGTTCATGGGTAGTTACAAATGGGCTTATACGTAGGGGCAATTCTAATCCGCCGAAACCAGAGGCCCAGGCATCTTGATGGTCCTCCACCTAATCCTCCTCCCTGCAGTCCAAATGTTTGGAGACACCCGTTTTTTGCGTTCGTTTGCCACCCCCTTGTCCGGCTTCCCTTCATTTTGCCTCCCCCCCCTCCCCCTCCCCCTCCCCTCCCCCCTCCCCCCCCTCCCCCCCCCCCCCCGCCCCCCCCCCCCTCCCCCCCCTCACCCGGTATCAACAACCGTGTAAAGCCTGCCGCTACACAGCCGAGGCGGGCGGCGTAGCGTTAAAATTATGACCTGTATTGGGAGGGTCGCATCCCAGAGACTCCAATATCCCTTCATTAAGGAATATACCTTAAATCATAGTAGGATCCCTACTATGATTTAAGGTATATTTCTGAATTAAGGGATATTCGAGTCTCTGGGATTGTTTCGGGTTTAGGGTTTCGGCGCTCACATTCGGACGATCCAGGCGATGCAAATGGTTCGAGGTCTATTGAGAGAGACTGTTCTAGTTGGCAGTGTACCAGAAAAACTCAGAATGGTTTAGGGTTTAGGGCCGTGGTTTGCGATGTAGGTGATTGTGTTGGGGGGCCTGAGGCTTCAGAGCCCTGTGGTTTATGAGAGTTTCAGTAAGGTTCTATAAGGGTTCAAGCCTCCTTTCTGTGCGGAAAGGTTTGGTGCAAAGACCAAAGTTCTGCCTGTCAAAAAACGCCGAGGATGATACTTAGTATGAATATTCGACTGCTTCATTATCCCAGTATTGTTGTACCTCCAAACCCTAGCCAACTTCTGCAAGCTACGATGCTTCTGACTTCCGAGGTGCAGGACTTGGGGTTTAGGTCCTAGCCGCCGAACATCCAACCCGGAACCCAAGCGGACAAAGCTTATAACCTGTACACCAAGTCCCACACTGGAGCTCTGAATGTAGACAGCCCAATGCCCCTGCAGCATAGCCAAACGTCAGCCAATTGGCAGGAGTGCATGACCCTAGAGGTTGTATATATATATATATATATATAGAGAGAGAGAGAGAGAGAGAGAGAGACATAGTAAGGAAGGGGCCCTACGGAATAATGTCGCTGTTTACGCAAACTTCCATTTTACGCCCCCACCCTAAACCCCAAATCCCTCACACAAAATCCAACCCCCTCTGCACAGTGCCTCCTGATTCATTATCGATGGAGAGGCTGCTCGCGGCCTTTCAGAAGTTTTTGTAAAGCGGTTTGGGGTTCAGGTGTGTTTTTGCACGACCGTTTTCCGTCCGCCGAAACGGTGGCGCCAAGGCTTTAGGGTTTAGGGTGCAGGGCACCGACAGGGACGTGGGTTGTCGGTAAACTTGTTTCAAACATGATTGGCTTGCTGGCATTAGAAGCATAGCCAAAGATTGTGTCTGCATGTGTTGCAGTTTTGATAGCCTTGTGATACCTTGACTGTACATACACACATATACATGTATGCATATGTAAATAATTATGTACATATATATATCATTGCCCCTTTGCACCGAACCAGAACCACAAGGTTTAGATCCACAGGGCTTTTTCGACAGAGTTGGCTTTTAAAGACGTTTACAGACTTTTAAAAACTTTCAAATGCAAGAAAAAACATTCTAAAAACTTTTAGAAGACTTTAAAAGACTTTTAGAAACTTTTAGAAGACTTTTGCAAACTTTAAAAGACTTTTCAAAACTTTAAAAGGCTTTTAAAATATTTAAAAGACTTTTAAAAACATTAAAATACATTTAAAAGCTTTAAAAATACTTTAAAAGACTTTTAAACGCTTTTAAAAGCTTTTACAAACTTTAAAAAGAATTTGAAAGACTTTTAAAGACTTTAAACAACTTTTAAAAATTTTTAAAAACTTTAAAACAAAAAAAACTAATGTTTTTTCCGAGAAGACGAGGATGAAGAAGACCTGGCACAGGGTTTACAGTTTCAGGGTCTTTAGGGTTTGGGGTTAAGAAGGCAGAGTGCCATAGTATTAGGGGTTTGAGGGTAATGAAAGGGTTAGGGTTAGAGTTTCAGGGTCTTTATTATATTTAGGGTTTGGGGTTAGAAGGCAGAGTGCCATAGTATTAGGGGTTTGAGGGTAATGAAAGGGTTAGGGTTAGAGTTTCAGGGTCTTTATTATATTTAGGGTTTGGGGTTAGAAGGCAGAGTGCCATAGTATTAGGGTTTGAGGGTAATGAAAGGGTTAGGGTTAGAGTTTCAGGGTCTTTAGTATTTAGGGTTTGGGGTTAGAAGGCAGAGTGCCATAGTATTAGGGGTTTGAGGGTAATGAAAGGGTTAGGGTTAGAGTTTCAGGGTCTTTAGTATATTTAGGGTTTGGGGTTAGAAGGCAGAGTGCCATAGTATTAGGGGTTTGAGGGTAATGAAAGGGTTAGGGTTAGAGTTTCAGGGTCTTTAGTATTTAGGGTTTGGGGTTAGCAGGCAGAGTGCCATAGTGTTAGGGTTTGAGGGTAATGAAAGGGTTAGGGTTAGAGTTTCAGGGTCTTTAGTATATTTAGGGTTTGGGGTTAGAAGGCAGAGTGCCATAGTATTAGGGGTTTGAGGGTAATGAAAGGGTTAGGGTTAGAGTTTCAGGGTCTTTAGTATATTTAGGGTTTGGGGTTAGGAGGCAGAGTGCCATAGTGTTAGGGTTTGAGGGTAATGAAAGGGTTAGGGTTAGAGTTTCAGGGTCTTTAGTATTTAGGGTTTGGGGCTAGAAGGCAGAGTGCCATAGTTTTAGGGTTTGATAGTATTAGGGATGCACAAATCGCGTGAAGTGGCTACGAACTGCTGGATGTTGCGCTTTTCTGCGTTGACCACACTGTCAAGCGAATCACGTGCAGGCGAAGCAGGGTACAGCTGGGTGACGCGACAACGTCTGGCACTCTGCCTTCCCAGCTGCTGGCACTCTGCCTTCCCGCCTCAAGATCCATTAATTATTGCCACCCCAACTTTGCACGAAGCTGGTCGGTCAAAGGTATTGCTCCAGCATCAAGGTCAGGAAGTTCCCCCGGACCACCGAGACGGATGGCAACAAGTGAGAGGTGTTTCATCTGAAGGACAAACTGCCGTTGTTGTTCATCTTCGTCGTTCCAAACATAAACAAAATCACAAACGAGAGAAACGCGCGGCAACTCCAGCGGTTCTTCTCCTTCACCCACCTGATAACACTTCGGGAAGGGGCCTTCGTACCGTCGAAGAAGCCTGAGGCCTCCTGTAATGCGGGAGCCAATACGTGGCCAGTAACGCAGGTAGCGAACCATGATTTCCCAAGGCACGTCGTCATAAACTTCATTCCATCTCTCAGCTGGTTTCCACTGGTCAGGCGCTTTGGCCAATTTTTCGCAAGCGGTTTTGATCAAGATTGGGGAGAGCTCGCCTCTGAAGAAACACTCTCCTCGTTCGATCGGGGCGAAATGCATTGCTCTGGACGGCTACTGTTCAGTCACAAGCACGCACGGCTTCAAACCACATGTGCTAGTTTGTGCGGCTTCCGGGTTGTGGCACTCGAAATGATTGTCCATGTGCTTGCACGTGACAAATTCCACATGTGTGAAAATGCGAACATGCTTTCGCAATCCGTCTTCCCCAAGCAGAAACACACAGTCTCTCGGACGCATTCCAATCTAGCAGGACCCGCTGCCATCAATGCAAGCACACAGACAGACACACAACTTTTCTTTGCAGCGCAGGATGAATCCTCTAGTTGTTGCCAGGCCTCCTGGTCGGGCCACAACAGGGCCTATGGTCAATGACGTGTTGTCTGGCCTGCGCTTCTGTCATCTTGGAAGCCACACGTCCCCAGTGATAGGGTACGAGGTGGCTCCACTCGCCTTCAATGCCAGACACACATGGGTTCATGTAATGTGACACAACACACAGCAGATCAGGCAACCACATCGAAGCTATAACAAATGTTCCGAATCTTTCCAAGAGACCGCCGTCTGTCACACGAACTCGGAGAAACCATTTTGCTTTGTCAGTGCCACCAGGATTCGGGTCGTACTTCATCTCACCAGCGATCTTGGGACACTCCGGGCATTGAACAGGTGTCCATACCCCTTGGTAGTCAACACGGTTCGGCCGCCGCTGATGTTGGGGGCCACGGACTGCAACCTCCCGTGGCTCGAGTGCTGGGATAGGCACTGCAGGCACCTCCGGCATCTCAGCAGGAGGGGCTGGCACTCTGCCTTCCTCGGGCTCCACGTGATCATCAGGCTCTGGGACAGGGATTGCAGCAGGCACCTCCGGCATCTCAGCAGGAGGGGCTGGCACTCTGCCTTCCGCGGCCTCCACGTGATTATCAGGCTCCGGCTCCACCGGCACCTCAGCAGGAGGTGCTGGCACTCTGCCTTCTGCTCCCTCTTGACCACTTTCATCAGGAGGCGCGGGTTGCTTCCTGGGCAACATACGTGGGCGACAAATCTTTCTCTTGGCTTTCCGTTTGGCCTGTGGCTTGGCCTTTGCTTTGGTCTTTGCTTTGGCCTTGCCCTTTGCCTTGGCCTTTGCTTGCTGCGTCTTGATGGCCTGCCAGGTTTGATGCACCCTTTTGATTCTGCGTTTTCTGACTGCGTCTGAGACCATTTTAAATTCCTGTTTGTCCTCAGCAAGCAGGTCGTCAAGAACCAGCTCATCAACAAAGTCCCCCATGATAATGTCATCCTCATCCTCATCCTCTGTTGAATCTTTGGCTGTCGAATACATAGCCTCAATTTTGCGCATGAAATCCTCATCTTCCGGAAGGTGATGAGAAGCGATCAGGCTCATGAGCTTTGGACGGCGCATTCGTTGCAGCTCCTTTCGCTTTTTTTCGTCTACGTTTCCAGTCTGGGAGATCACATGCTCGGCGAGATTCTGGCAGTCTGCGAGAGTCCGACATGCTTGTGACATTTCCCTCAGTCGAGTCAGCAAAAACAAGCACAGCAAAACTTATATAAGTTTATTGTACTATTTACTGTATGGGTCGACAGTTGACAGAATCCTAAATGAAAACATGTCACTTGGGATGCTGCAACATATAGGATAGAAGTGACACTGAGCTTGTAGCACAACGACGGAGGCAAATGAAGCCATTCCAGAAGACTGCCTCTGTTTCGATGACTTCCCAATACTGGGGCTCATACAAATGAATCCAGCAGGCCTTGACGCTGGAACCATCCGGGCACTCTGCCTTCAAAACAAAATATATCTCTCCTGTCGACTGGTCCTCATGCTGGACCACTGGCCACATGAGAGCAGCCCAGGTTTTTGCCCCAAGAGAGAGATAGCATGTCAAATCCAAGACATGGTTCAAGATCTTCAAAGGGGCTGCAAGGCTGCTAAACTTCCCAGCACGCAAGGGAACATGCTGAGATGCCAGTCTTGCATCATTGTAGTGAATTAGCCATGACCACGCAGCTGATGCTCGTTCGAGTGTCTCTTCTGACAGGGTGTTCCATGTCTTGTCGCCGACAATCTCGGTATACTGTGACGGCAGCTTGTGGACACATCCTCTGAAGCACAACTTTTGGCGCTTCCTGTCCACATTCCAAAACTCCCTTTCAAAATATTCCCGTTTGACTTTTGCCGGATGCCTGATTGAACGGCTTTCAAAGACGTTTGAATTCTCGATCACAGTTTGAATCGTGGAGTATGTTTGCTTGCGGGTTTTGTTCAACAAAGAATCATTACGAATCTTGTTGTGCACATCTTCCACAATCTTGTTGTCTGGCAGCGTCTGCACCAGAACACTCAGCAGGTGGGTTGCAGGGCATGCTGGTACCGATATTGTTACAGTCCTTTGAGCTGGCACTCTGCCCTCTTGCCCGTCTAACAAAATGTCACCAACTCCGGCACCGTCATCTGCTTCTTCAGGCACAGAATCCTCCATCTCCCCGTCCTGCTCTGTGTCAACATCATCCACGACAATGTCTTCTGACCCCGGAGGCGCCACTTCATATCCCTGTGCCTCCAATGTGTCCAGAAAAAGTCTCGAAGGATGGCTGATTCCAACTTGCAGGTCTGTGAAGAGTTGCCGGGCATGAACACTTGGAGTGGACCGTGCCAATGTCGACTCCAACCTCAAGAGTGATGTGTGATGGCCCTTTGCCTTCAAAGCCGTGATCGTCCGAATTTCTGCATCAGGTGACAGCAATCCCGCATAGGCATCTGGTGGAAGTGAAAAAAGACTGCAAGTCCAGACCCTGTTCATCAGCAAATGCAAGCTCAACATCATGATTTTTTCTGCGGGCTCGTGTAAATCAGTATCCAGATGCTCCTTCCACAACTCGGTCTTCTGCAGGTTGGAGACAATCTGCAACAAATGTTTGTCTGCTTTCCAGGCATCATTCACTGTCATCAACTCGGCATAACCTCGACCATCCTGCGGCGATTTAACGTTTTTTACTTGTTTCCCATACCATGTCCACAACGGTTCGGTCACTTTGTACAATATCTTGGAGTGATCGAAAAGGTCTTCTGTCATGAGATAGTATGCCAACTTGAAGCCCCCCATGCTGGCTTTCAACAAGCTGAGTTCTTTCCGTGGATCAGTGGCACGACCAGCCTGTGACAGCTTTTGCAAATCACCCAGTGCATCTTCCTGCCTCTCACCATTGTCAGAGTCCGGCACTCTGCCTTCGGACTCTGGCACTCTGCCTTCGAAGAGCTCCTTGCCCGATTGTGTATTCGCCGAGTTGGAATACAGGCTGAGTCTTTCCCTTGAGCAAGGGCTGAAAGATTGATCTTCACCGAAATGATCAGCCAGCAGCATTTTGAGGACATGAAACTCATGAAGTTGCTCACAACATAGCTGGTTCCAGCTGAACCATCTGGAGGATTTCACCAAGCTGCCCTTCTTCATGAAGGATTCGACATTTGCAAGCATATGTTCAATCTCATGCTCGTCACCGGATAGCTGCCTGTCTAAGTCATAGGCAATCTTATCTCGAAAAGCGTCCCACAACAAGCTTCTGCTCGGTGATGTGCAGGAAACAAAACTCGCCAGCATTTCCTTCTTCTGCTGGTAGAAACCACCACTTCCAAAGGGTTTATAATTCAGGGCAAAGATGTAAGAGGAGTGAAGTTGTGCTTTCAGGAAGAGTCCTTTGAGGCATCTCGACATGCTGTTTTTGAAATCTCGAATGGCCCTGTGAATCTTGTCACATTTCACATGAATCATGTTTTCACGCATAGCATAGGCCATGCCAGCAAGTCCGATGCTGCCCTGGTCAAGGCCCAAGACCAGCAGTGGAATGTTCAGCCACCACTTCTCTGACTCTGGCAAGACGGGGAGCACATTTGTGATCTCTCCATCCTCAGACATTGTCTTCAGAAAGGAGACATGAGGAAAAGCTGGTGGCACTCTGCCTTCTGGCACTCTGCCTTCTGGCACTCTGCCTTCAGCCGGATCCGGATTGTCCCTCAACCACTGAAAACAGCGGTCAATGTCATTGTCTTCTTTTCCAACTTGGAAAACCACCCTGCTTTCATATCTTTTCACAGGCCTCTGCCCAAGAGAGGGGGCGATCTTGAAAGAGCCCAAATCCATTCGCCCTCTGTGCAAAATCCAGATTTGGTGACTGATCGCTTGAAGCTGCCTGAATGCAGCAATCCTTTCCAGCTTCTTTCGCTTTGATATGTGAAGAAGCAGGTCGTCGTCAAACCGGTCTTGTGGAGAAACTTGTCCAGTCTTCATCACTTGCATGGGTGCAAACACTGCAGCAGAAATCTCATTCGCCCAAGCCACTGTCACAAGACAATCGCTGGTGCTGTGAGTAGACCCATCGGCGATGAAGTTGATTTGTCGACAGTGCTGCATAGCAGTGATAGCTCTCTCCTGGTACAACCGATTGGTTCGAAGCTGCCACTCGTCACAGCTGGACTCAGGCACACCTGAGCTGGCAAGTCAAAGAGCGATTCGTTCACTGCAATAAATAGTTGAGATACAAGTACAACTTGGACTTCAACACCATGCGCAAGCAACACCATTCTTCGGCCTCCCATGGAAGAGTCCGGGTCACCCGGGCTTCGTCATTTTCGGGAGGGGCCACCTGGCACGTTAGCGCATGTGTCCAGATGTCATGGTCGGCTGCCCGCCGACCGTTGGCCCCAACCCCCCCCTAGACTGCACGACCCTGGGGCCCTTTCCCTGGCTCCACACCCGGCCAACAGTGTGTCGGTAGCTGCCAAATTGGCGGGCATGCAGCTGCCGCGTGGTAGAGCAACACACACCAAACCCCATTCTGAACATGTTGGCACTCTGCCTTCGACAAACACAACCGAACAGCAAGCCAAGCAAGGTTCTCTGCTCAATAACACAACCATGTCCCAAGAACGGACGGCCTCCCTTCTTTGTTCGGAACCTGGAAGTCTGGCCCGGACAACACGATCCGAGGTCGCAGAAAATCCAGCTAGGTAAGGCAACCTTGAGGAGGTTCGACTGACACTCTAATTACTGTACTTCTGCGCGATATTTGGCCTCCCATGTTGCAAAGGGGGACACTCGGGTGCCGAGCTCGGACCCAGCCAGCACGTTAGCCCATGTGTCTGGCTGTCATCACCAGGTGTCCGCTCTGGTGGTTGGCCCCAAGTCATCGTTCGGTTCCGTCTTCCACGGTCCCCCAAAGCGACCCCATGCCCGGCCATCGGCATGCAAGCGCGGCTGGTGAATCAAAACTGGACACACCGCGACTTGTTGGTAAGGTCCGTGTGACAACGCATGCCCGGCCATCGGCATGCAAGCGCGGCTGGTGAATCAAAACTGGACACACCGCGACTTGTTGGTAAGGTTGGTGTGACAAAGAATTCACTATAATCTTAAACAACTGGCTAACAAAACAACATTCTACTATGAATGAGACGGAGGAACACACCAGCTCAACAACACAGACATGTCCCAAGAACGGCCTCCCTTCTTTGTCCGGTATTGCTTCCGGTGACTTGCATGACTGCTTCGATGTCACCAGGTCACAGCCCCAGCCGGCGCATTAGCCCATGTGCCCGGCTGTCATCTACACCCTGCCCCTGGGATAGGTTGGCCTCAAGGCTGTGACACAGGCAAACCGAACGCCTCACACATGGCCAATGGTGTGGGGAGCAACCCTGGTGGGGCAGGGGTTTACTCCTTAGGTAAGGCAACACCGAAGAGGTGCGACTGGCACTCTGCCTCGGCACTCTGCCTCTGTCGTCGATCCAAGAGAACAGAAAGCATGTGCTCAGCAGAAAGAGATATAGCCTAATCATGGGTTAGCGGCCTCCCCCATTTGCTGAAATCCACCCCACTCGGCCAAGGTGGGTCGCCATGCTCACAGGGACTGAATTAAGATGACAGCGCTGTGCCGGATCCCGTCGCAGCTGTTGCTCAGCAGGCCATTGGCACACCTGCGATGTAACAGATCCCGGAGACTTGGTTTGCTTCGGCGTAAACATCGCCCGCAACGCGCCGATAGAAACAAACCAGGCACAGGCCGAAATCACCCTGTGAGTAGCAGGCTCTAGGCACAGCTGGCGGCTGGGGTAGTGGAAACTTACAGCAGGCTGCTACACTGCCAATACAGGCCATGCCAAACGATCAACGATAGACCTGATCCCAGGGCCACTTGCGCGCAAAAGTGAGCACAGGCAAGAACTGAAGAAGGCACTATCTCACCCTTCTCTTTACAACACAACTCAAGCGGCCTCCCTTTTAGGATCTCACCGGGGGGGGAAGGAAACACCCGCCCCCCATTTAAGCCACCCCCAGCAGGCGCATTAGCGCATCGCCCTGCTGTCATACCCCTCGGGCTGTAGGGGAGTTGGCCCCAAGGGTGGCCGCCACGAGGCCACGCAGGCGTCAGTGGCCAAGCTTTCAGCTCCGGATGGATCGCTGCCCCCAACACGGCAAACAAGATGGAACCTGGCAGGTCTCTAGGGCCCCCTCGGCCAGCCCGCTGCTCAGGTTTAGGTCGGGCAAGCGAATCGACAAGGACGTTTATGATCAAAAGCAAGCACAGCAAACCACTAAACCCTACTAAAAAACCCTTAGAAGTTTTACTGGCACGCTGCCTTTGGCACTCTGCCTTTCATAAATTTGATCACAACCTGACACTTAATGACTACTCACTCGATTCGGCCTTTCATGTTGCGCACTCGGTCGATCAACAGTTCAAGAGCCTCCCCTGCTGCCACCGAGTGGGTCATCATCTCGCACTGACTACTGGCTAGCCAGAGCGTGCAGAGACATAAAGGGGGGGCTCCCAGCAGGCACGTTAGCCCATGTGTCCTGCTGTCATAGGGATCTGGTCAGCAGATCCCCGTTGGCCTCAAGAGCCCGAAAATCCCAAACAGCGGCCCGCCACACCCGGCGAACGGTGTGAACTACAAGCTGCCCTGCACTAGCGAACCCTCAGGGAAGTGACCCCGGCTAATGGTGTGCGACTATAAGTTGCCCTGCACTACGTTCTTCCCTCAGAGCCCTGTGCGAGACACAGCGAGACACAGCGAGTCCTGGGTAGCGGCCACACACATGCCTCCACATGCCGGCAAGCGAATCGACAAGGATTTTCTGATCAACAGCAAGCGCAGCAAACCACTAAACCCTACTAAACCCTGAGAAGTTTTACTGGCACTCTGCCTTTGGCACTCTGCCTTTCATAAATATTAAATGCACAACCTGACTTACGCATCCCTTTCTGTAACGGCCTCCCCGGCGTCTTTGCAAAGACGAACGTGCTCTGACAGTCATGCGGACCGGAGACTTAGGCCACCCCCATGCGGCCGAGATATGGGGTCACCCCGCTCTGCCATGGGGATATGAGGCTCTCAACGACCACTAGCAGCTGCAAGCATTTGCCCGCGCTATGCTTATGTCGCCCTCTGCTCGAAAAGAAGCAGGACGTCGTGGTCGTCGTGGTGCCATCCCAGAGTTCGCAGCGGATACTTCTGCCCCCGACATTACCTTCTGCTGGACTTGGCCAACAGCTTGGCGCAAGAGCCGAACGTCGGGTCGGCCATGGCACGAGCGGTAGTCGAATTTAGTTCGACTGTGGCGCGGGTACGTGGCATCAAATGAATGTGTGACAAAGAATTCACTAATCTTAAACAACTGGTTAACAAAACAACATTCTACTCCATATCAAATCACCAAGGAACCATGCAGGTCGCTGCGTTCGTCCTGGTTCTTGAGAATGAGGGCTTGTCGCAAAGAGGTCCCACTTTTTGCAGCGCCCTCTAGCAACTTCCAGCTGCTTTTGATGTCCACAGTCTTTTTCAATGGAACACGCTTGCCCAGAAGTGCCCTGCGAGACGTCACAGGCACACCAGCATCATGTACACTCAAGTAGTGCCCAATGACATACACGTGGAGGCCGGCTGACAATGTCTCGGACAGACACTCATGTATGTGCATGAAGGCATTCACGACTGTCTTGGCAAATCCATGAGCCTGCCCCGACGGTTGAAGCGCTCTGTGTTTTTTTGCCATGGTTGCAAAGGCGATGATGTAGTAGATGCTAGTTTCAACCTCCTCCCAATCTCGTGGCACTCTGCCTTCAGATTCATCTCGGAGAGATGAAGACAGCGTCCTTGCATTGAACATAGATTCCCAAAGCTGACGCAAAGATCGGGACGTGTTGCCTGCCAGCGATTTCATCATCCAAGCGGCAAAGCCTGACACCAACCCAGCTGATTGAAGAAACCATGACACTCTGCCTTCATCCAACTGCATGACCAGAGGCTCATCACTGATAGTTTCCCACACACGTACCATAGCATCATTCAGTTTTCTCTTGTACCATTCCCTGTGGGCGTCTGTCCTTGTGTCGAAGGATGCTTGCAACATGAATCGGGCCAAGGCTGTGGAAGATGCCACATTCTCCTGTACAGCATCAGGGTTTGGCACTCTGCCTTTTTGACTTTGCACATGTGACCCCCAGTTCGCAGCCAAGGGGGTCTTCCTGAGAAGATCACTGAAGAAGTTGTACCATTTGTGGTACTGTCGACGTTCTGAGCCGTTCCTGTTGCTCTCATCGAAAAACAAGTCCAGACGCCCCCACAGTTCGCCCTGTGAGAGCCAAGCTGCTCTCGCTGGCAGTTTTGCATCATTTTCCAAGTTAAGCAATTGCCCATCACGGAGCAATAGCATGACCCACAGTTTCAGAAGCATCACCGAAATCCTCCAAAGCAACACTGTACTTGAATCTTACTAAAGACTGACACACACCTGCACTTGTGTAACAAGCCCCAGTTCACAACACATTGAATTCTTAAGAAATCAACCCAAAGACTCACGATGACATGTCAGCAGCCACAGCATGTCACTCGAACTTGAGACAGGAAACTATCGCAGATGGCACTGAACTGACAACCACATGGAATGATTAACACAGGCCACCGATGCCTGCAACTGGAGGTCGAGACACCAGCCAGGTCATTGCCACCTGCACGACAGCAGCATACGAACTGAGACAATACCGACAAACACATCTGATCACGGAGTGACTGAAGCTCTCTACATGTTCATTGCACAGCTGCACCAGCTCGGATCACTCAGATCCTTCCACGAGGCGGCGAGGATTTTCCTCGGCACCTCGTGGAGGGAACGGACGGGGTCCAGGGCTCAACCCAGTCCCAACATTGGAAAGCAGAATACCAACAAGACAGAAGGTCGAAAGATGAAGCAAGCTCATTTAACTCTAGAGAATTATGGCACTCTGCCTTATTGGCACTCTGCCTTCAGCTACAATTCATGTTGGGACATCCCTCATCATATGAAAGGCCACAGCCTTGCCGAACTCCGGGGTGTACTCCTCTGACACCTGAAGATCTTCAGGACGACCGGTGAACTTCTCACAATCTCGATCAACGCAACCAGCACTTCCTCTGACATGGGAAGGATAGCTGCGCCGCATACCATTGATGTGCTGACAGTTGCTCCACAGTTGAAGCGGTTTCAGGATGGGCTGGCCGAAGGCACCACCATAGGTTTTGACCTTCATAGCCTGGATCATTCCCATGACACGATCGACGAGTGGAATGTCGAACAGCATGCTGGAGCAAGGCTGCTCGATCACAAACCGGTTGTCATTCAAAGCCGCGAGCAAAGTCAACAGCAGCGTCACATACATGAAACGATTGCCTTCTTGGCATGCCAGCGATCGCTCAGGTTCTCCCATCCAGTCATTGGCAATGGACCTTCCAGTACTGTATTTACAGAGTTGGACGAAGGAAGAGCATGGAGTTCCAAACCACAACAGGCCGTGTTTGTGTGTTTGACACACAGCATTGACAGCCAGGCGAAGTCCTCTCACAGAAAGAATATCATGATCTGTGCCGTACCTGATGTCCAAGGCTAGCCCCTGCCAGCCAGCACGGAGCATCTCCCGACTGAGGTTGCCCTGCCCTGCAAAGATCTCCAGGAAGTGGAACCTGGCACTCTGCCTTATGTTCCGCTTCCAATGACAAAAGTTGATGAGGAATCTCATCTGTTTCTTCCATGGCCACGAAGTCATGATGGGAAAAGTTTCTGATAACATTTGTTGCCAGATTGATATCATCCAGGAAAACCCACTGGCTTCAAGAATCACATCATAGTTGCACTCAGGCAGAACTTCATAAGGACCTTCATTATGGAACTCCAGAAGCGACGGGTCAACTTCGCAAAGGCGCAGAACATCCTGTCCTCTCGAAATGGCCAAGAATCTCTTCTCCAGTTCGATGTTTGCATCAAACTGCCGCCGAATGTCTGCTAACAGTCTTCTTCTTGTTTCAGCCGGGTCATCTGCTGCTGCAGACATGGCACTCCGAATTGCACTGTGCATGGCACTCTGTCCTATCCGCAAGAAAGTGTAACACCTTAACCTCAAGGGTGTTCGAATTAACAACGTAATTGTGAACCAGCACATTCAGCAGTTGACACACTTGTGAGTCGATTGATCCATCACAACACAAGGATGAGACAGACATGATGCAATCACTCGTTGAAATTCACATGTGGCATAGTTGTTGCAGACCATGACTTCATGCTCAAGCAATCAAATACAGCACTGCCAGACCCTCACTCGATTCTCGTTTTTCTGGTACCGCACACAGCAGTCCATCCATCGTCCTCGACGATTCCGAGGCCACCGAGGTGGCAGACACAAGCATTCTTGGCACTCTGCCTTCTGTAAAGTTTCCAAGCTGTCATTGAAAGACATCAACCTTAGGGCCACCAGAAATCTTCAGGTGGCTCACAGTCGGAGGGTGGTTCTGATGAGATATACCCCGATCGACGACCACGAATGCGAAATCCTTTGCCTTCACCTGCAGAATCATACTGATTTGAGTCTGGGGACGACTGAGCTTCGTCCAGTGCGTCCATCTCCTCATTGTCTGACTCCTCACCTTCCTCCACATCTGAGGGGGCTCCATCATCCGCTGAGCCGCGCTGACTCCAGTCCGGGTCTTCTTCTGAGATGTGCCCATAATCAATACCCAAACGACCCCGCCCTCCAAGCTCACCAAGGCGAACATCTCGAACACCTTCCTCAATCACATCTGAGTCTGAGGCGTGAATCTCACCTTCGGCACGAGCTGGCCCAGTCAACCAGGCATCCGGGCGAGATTCCAAACGAAAAAAGATTTGACCACGAACTCCACTTTCGAACTCATCTGGCACTCTGCCTTCCGGCACTCTGCCTTCTGGCACTCTGCCTTCAGTAGCTCCACTGTTGGCATTATTGTTAGGGCCAGGATAGCCATTTTCAGGCATCGGCCTTGGCGGCACTATTGGTGGCGGCGGGTTGTCTGGAGCATTGAAACACATGGCACAAATTCGCCGTCCCAACTGCCGACGTTGCATCTCTTCAGGGGTCAAGTTCTCAAGGGTGACCAGAACAATGCGGCCCTCCCTAACAGTAACCACATCCGGCTCGAAGTTGATCATGATCGGGGTCTCCATAATGTCCAACGCTTCTGCCACAGCTTGGGCAATCTCAAACTCATGTCGCGCAGGGGCGGGAGGTCTTGGGCCAGGTGGGTAAGGTGGCCGATTCACAGGCGTTGGTGGCGGCGGACCCATTTGTGGCCCTGGCACTCTGCCTTCCGCCCCACCACCTTCTTCACCAATGCCATTCACACCGGTTGGCGGCACTCTACGAGGCCGTCGCTTCGGAGTCCTCACCCCGCCGATCCTCCCCGCTGCTGCCGGTTTGGCCTTCGGTTTCGGTGCCATGGTGCTTAACTTTAAATATCTTTGATCCAACAAGCTGCAAGCAACTATATGTGTTGGATAGTACGAACAGGTACTAGAAGTTGATTGTCATGTCCGTTTCAATACCACATGCAATAGGTTCCACTGGACGACACAAGCATTTATGCACATGATCATTAGATTAACACATATTTGAAGACAGAGTGCTATTAATAGATGATGTAGTTTAATGTTCGAAAGCAGTATGCCCAATAATAAGTGTATGCATATAATCCATACATATATCTATATGTATGTATGTATGTTATACATATACCTAGGTCTATGTGTAAACTTACCACACACAGTAACGGTTTAGGGTTTAAAAGAGCTTCAGGGTTTTAGGTTTTAAGGAGGTCCATGGTTTAAAGGTACTTCAAGGCAGAGTGCCACCTAGTTTATGCTTAATCATAAGATGTGTTACTACTCGTAGGGATTTGGTTGGGTTAGCTGGACTGTGCCGATTCAATGGGATTCGATATTGTATAACTAGCTCCCAAGATTCAATAAGCTCCAACAAGACTTTTGGGAGGGGATGCTACATGTGTGCAATTGTCTGGTACAGGGTCGGTGTGCCTTCAAAACGTGATGGCCCGAACACTAAGATTCAATAAGATTTTTTCGGGTAGTCCACAATCCTGCAAATGTCTTCTAAGATTCAATAAGATTTTTTGGGCGAGCTGGAGGCTGTGTCCCTTGTAAAACCGATAAGATCAATAAGATTCAATAAGATTCAATAAGATTCAATAAGATTCAATAAGATTCAATAAGATTCAATAAGATTCAATAAGATTTTTTCGGGGTAGGCCACAATTGTACAAATGTCTTCTAAGATTCAATAAGATTCAATAAGATTTTTTGGGGCGATCTGGAGTCTTGTCCCTTTTAAAAATGATGGACCAATAAGATTCAATAAGATTCAATAAGATTCAATAAGATTCAATAAGATTCAATAAGATTTTTCCGGGGCATGCCACAAGTGTCACAAATGTCTTCTAAGATGTTGCAGGGCCTGTGGGGCGGTATGGGGATGGTGTCCCTTCAAAGGCCATATGTTTTTTTAAACACGGATGCACCCCATTGCAGACTTCCGTGGTCCTTTGTTGGGTCCCTCCCAACTGGTGTTCTAGGACAGGTTGGATCCTGCCTTTGGCGCGGATTTGTCCACAGGCATCTGCAGTATCCTTGTGAAATCGACCGACCGCCTGGGATTACAAAGAGACATACATTCCTGATGGCATAATGCAACACAAGGCAACACAATCATGTCAATACATAATGATCATGGAACACATGTTACAACCCATGGCACTCCGCCTTCAGAAACATGTCTGTGACAATGGCATTGCCACACCTCCAAAATTAATTAGACTCGAGGCCACATCACCGACAACACATACACATGAGCCAGTTATTGTGGCACTCTGCCTTGTTACCGAGCCACCTTGTCGACGCAATCAGTCCACCACGGGGTCGTTGACCTCAGGAGCTTCCTCTTCACGAGTGCGGTCGTCAACGAGTTGAGCTTGTATTTCCTGAACGATTGCGTCCACATCATTAGCATCATCTTCGACAGGAACAGGGGCATTGCTTCCCGTGGACCCCCTCGGACCCAAAAAGAACCTTGCCATAGAGGCTGAGCTCGCACACTTGAGAGGGCAAGCGGTGGCCTTGTTCCGCCCGGTCGACTCACAGTATCGATTGATACATTCGCTGTGAAAGAGGTGGCCACACGATAGCGCTTCCAATGCCTGCATTCCAGGGAAGCAACAGAAAAAGACACGTCATGTGAGAGGTACTGTTCTGAGGATTAGTGGAATGTACAAACAGGACAGGCACCACTATCAATGGTTCATTAACCAAAGGCAAACGAAACCAGCCTGCCTGGCCCGGGTGCATCTCCGAATGGCAAATGACACAGAGGTCCTGGTTCCACCGGTTCGCAGGTCTGCTCGACTCATTCGGAGCATCCTCCTCCTCCTCCTCAAAGAAGGCACTGTCGTCGGCCTCGCGCTCGACCTCGGCCTCGACCTCGGCCCCGGCCTCGACCTCGGCCCCGGCCTAGGCCATGACCTCATCATCGACCTCGACTGCGACCTCGTCCTGCGACTCTGTGTTTGGTGCCGTCGCCCTGGCCTTGGACTTGGCCTTGGCTTTCGACTTGCCCTTGGCTTTTGCTTTGGCTTTCGACTTGGGTGTCGCAAAGGGCACAACGGCATTCACGTCAGCACCGGCTGTCGAGTCACTGTTCGTGGAGGTGTCTGGCTCTGGCAACTCAACTGTTTGAGGTGCAGTGGTCACTTCTGCAGGAGGCATGACGATCTCCTGATCGGGCCTGATCTCTGCCTCTGCCGGCGCTAGACCATCGTCATCCATGGCAGGAGCATTCCCATCAACTGGCACTCTGCCTTCCACAACCCTCGGCACTCTGTCTTGTTCACTTCCTGCAGCCTGGCTGCCTTCGGTTGCCTGGCTTGCATTGGAACCCGGAACGGCATGAGGGGAGGCAGGCGGCTGTTGAATCGGCACTCTGCCTTGTTCCCCAGCCGGGCTGCGACCCACAGCCTGGCTTGGATTGGAACTAGGAGCAGTCGTTGGCAAAGGACCAGAACGGACCACGTCTGGCACTCTGCCTTCCGACGGCGGAACCGTTGGCGGGGCAGCTGGAGCAGGACTCGGATTGAAACTGAGACGTCCCTGCGTCTCAGTGGACTGCCTTGCTCTCGCTCTACGCCTGGCATAGGTCGTGACATCCTCGGTCATCCATGTGGACTGCCATCCACACTCCAAGGCAACCCTGTCAACAGAATGCTCAGACATATTCACCCCCAGTCCCAGAACCGGTTTGGCTATGCGGTTCCAACTGCTGCTATCGCAGACGGATTGACGCCTATGGGCATTCTCACATCGCTGACCAAGCAAGCTGTATTTCATATCGACCCTGAGTTCACTGACCTTTGTGGTCGGCTTCAGATTGGTCAATATGAAGAGCAGTTGCAGCGCTGTTTGTTGTGGCAGGTCAGCCGTGACCGCAGCATCCCATGCACTATGAACTCGCTCGAGCAGAGCTTTCACCTTCACCTCAGTCAGTAAGGCTTATCTAGGCTTTGTGGGGGGAGGGTTCAGGGATCATTGCTGACCTTAGGGATACTCTGTTGATTGACAAGCAGCCAGAGGGATCGAACGCAATGTCGTGGCGCTTCTCGGGATTGCATCTGCATCGGTAGTGGACGTTGCCAGCCGATCAATCCCGATCGTTGCTGCTTGCCTTGCTCTGTTCTTCTTGGTTTCCTTACGAATCCTCCTCACTTCTTGGTCTTCTGATTCCGACGAGGAGGAGTCGTTGGCACTCTGCCTTGATTCACCCACAGCAGCCATCTGCTGCTGTTGCTGCATTTGCTGCATCTGCTGCATTTGCTGCATCTGTTGCTGCTGCTGCATCTGTTGCTGCTGTTGCAACATGAAAGGGTTCATCATGGCCAGTGGGTTGTTCATTCCCATTGCTGGGTTCATTGCCCCCGGCATTGGGAACATCATCTGATCACTCACACGAGCGCTCTTCCTCGACTTTCCCATTGCTCTCGGCGACTGTCTCTGGCACTCTGCCTGGAAGCACCACTGCAGCACTAAGGGACTCGATCTTGAACACACATATGTTGATTGCGGCCAGGTCAAGAAATTCTTGCGCATCCACTCACTAGTCACTAGAGTCCGTACACACTACGTGGCATGGTCCCATCAACGGCCAGATAGCAAGCGTTTCAGCTTCCACAACTCACAATCACTTGCATCATGCATTCCAGCCTTGCCATAGTAGCCAACCACCTTGGACGCCAGCACCTGAAAGGTTTTATGGGGCTGTCACAGAAAACCAAGGTTGAACCAATCAATTCACAGGCACAGTAATTAATCCATCGAGTTACTGCCGACATGACTGTATGCATAGGCATCGTCTTTGTTTTCCAAAACGGCAAGCTGAAATGTGCCAGATCAGACGGACCGCAAAAGTGACAACATTCAAACGCCCCAAGAAATGCGATTTCACATTGGCACTCTGCCTTTCCGGCACTCTGCCTAGTGACAGCGACACAAAAATGAATCTGAACAGGCCACACTGTTTGGTGGCACTCTGCCTTAGTCACACCGAGAACTCTCTGGCACTCTGCCTTGTGAAAGTCCCCAGTGCCCAAGGACGAATGGGATGAAGAAGAGGAGGTCCACTAGATGGCTTTGTTTTGGCAACACAATTAATAAACCTACTCGTTCAGCTCAATCATTGACACTGATCAATCCTGAAAGCCATCTGCAGTTACTCCCCAATCAGGAACGAAGTTCGCAGTGGTCTGGTAAACATCCACATACTCTTCATCTTCCGATGGCGGGACATCATCACCCATCTGGCTCACCGCGTCTAGGTCTTCCCCCCTTGCCTTCTGTTCCAGCTTCTTCTGACAATACACAAGCATGGTGTAATTGTAAGCATCCCAAATCTTGCAGGACAAAGGCACAATCCAGCTCTGCAGGTCTTTGGGCTTGAATTTTTCCTTTGAGATGACATCTTCCGTCGTATAAACCTCAACGAGTGTCTTGGAGGCCTCAAACCAGTGCCAGTATGTCAGATTTTTTCCCTTGACTTTATCACGGCCATGTTTTGGCGGAGTGACATTGAACATGCACTGGAGAATCTGCTCAATGACCGCCACCCCAGTTTCCCTCTGAAGCCACAGGTGCCAGTCCCCAGGCTCAGAATTGTTTGGAATCTCCTTCACGTTCTGGTCACACAACAGATCCCAGACAACCGCAGTTTTCGAGCCCTTCGACCGAAAGTCATTCCACGCCATGTCCTTTCTATCCACTGGCACGTTATTCTTCTCGCATTCTCGGACTGTGATCTCATGGACAGCCATGAGCAGCTGGGTCATGACAGTCGTAGTCTTGCTGTTGAACTTCCGATCGTTGTGCTGGGGGTTGAACGGCTGATCTTGTGGCACCGGTCTCGCCATACGTGCCCGATTGGCGAGGCGGCCCACCTTCGAAGTCGTCACCGCCCTGTGACTGCATGGCAGCATTCCCCGCAACGCTCTGAGAGTTTTCTCCTCCTCAGTCTCTGGCTGCAAAAGCTCGGCTGGAACCTTGATCTTGTTTTGACCCCTTGGCACTCTGCCTTGGGGGTCCGTAATTCCGAGGTCCTCCTCCGCTTCCAAGAAAGGCTTCACCTCTCCAGGCACTGGCGCAGTCGCACTCTTGGGGTTTGCGGCAGCCTTCGGGCTCGGGTCCACATTCATAGCCTCCAGCTCGTTCATGACCTTGGCGACGACGGCATCGTGCTCGCTCTCAGTCACCCGGGTCTCCGGTACAGAAGGCATCGGCTCATCTTGCTCCTCTCGGAGATGGTCCCCTAGTACCATTGTTGCTTGGCTGTCACCCTCATCCTCGTCCAAGCGATCCGGGTCGGGCTCCGCCTCCATCTCAAGCGGCGGTTGCTCATCCTGCACCATAACCTCGACAAATTCCATTTCATCGTCCGACGGATCTTGCACAGGCTCCTCCTCTTCCACCACAACATCAACCAAAGTGTCCTCCTCCTCGGCTTCCACCTCCTCCTTGGGGTCCAACCATATTCCTCCCTTCTCCGTCTTCATATGCCGCAAAAAAGCAGGATGAGCTTCGCCTGGACGGCCCTTTCCAACAAGGTGAGTAGGGATATTGGGACGGCCCTTTCCAACAAGTGGCACTAGGGCTGGACGGCCCTTTCCAACAAGGTCAGTAGGGATATTGTCCTCCACTGGCACTCTGCCTTTGTGGCCCTTTCCGGCAGGCTTGCCCTTTTGGGCGAAGTAAGCTGCTTTCCCGATCGGGACGGCGTCGCCCTTGCTTTTCAAGCCCTGGGCCTTTGCCACCCAGGCCGGCTCAGCGCGTCGGCCCTGCGGAACGAAATTGGAGCCTCTTGCCGTATCGTCAGCATACTCGGCAAGTTCCTTGGCGAAATCCTGCTCGTCCATCCTTTGCTTTTCCGTCATTTCAGCAGGAGCACTTGCCGACATAAACTGTGGCTTGGAACCAACAGGCACAGGCTGTCCGTCGCCGAATTTCCTTTTGGCAGGAGGCTGCTTTGCCGGCGGGGGACCCATCGGCTCTGGCACTCTGCCTTGCTTTGCCGGCGGGGGACCCATCGGCTCTGGCACTCTTGGCGGGGGATTCGGCTCGGGATCTGGCACTCTGCCTTGCTTTGCCGGCGGGGGACCCATCGGCTCTGGCACTCTGCCTTGCTTTGCCGGCGGGGGACCCATCGGCTCTGGCACTCTTGGCCGGGAATTCGGCTCGGGATTCGGCTCATCGTCATGCCAGGCATCGTATTCGTCCTGGATGACGGGCATTCTGGCCGTTCTGCCCCAGCGATGTTGCTGCTGCTGGTGGCCAGGAGGAGGATGAGCTGGTTGCACCGGGCCCTTGCCAGGAGGAGGATGATCTGGTTGCACCGGCCCCCTGCCAGGAGGAGGATGATCTGGTTGCACCCTGCCAGGAGGAAGTGGTTCCCACTCCTGCTGCCAAGGGTGATCAGGCAGAGGCCCAGCATTTCGCAGCGGTCTTACTGGCACCTGCCACGGAGCAGGAGGCCTCGCCTTTTGCTGAGGCGGTTTATGCAAAGGCGGGCGGGCCCCCCTGGGAGGAGTCCCATCAGGATGATGTATTGCTTTGCCTTTGCCTGGCACTCTGCCTTCTACTGGCACTCCTCCTTTCATCCCTTTGGCTTTTGCAGTCGCAGATCCAGGGGGATCCCAGGGAGGTGTCGAATCCCAACACTGAGGTGTTGGCGGAGGATTCGGCGGCGCAAGTGCCTGCGGCTGCATTCTGCTCATTACTGCCCTTGTTGCCTCGACCCTCATTTGCTGGCATTGTTGCATCAAGTCCAGACCCTGCTGGAACTTTGCTTCCAGATTCTTGCACAACTTGTACAGATCGGACACCATTTCACCAACTCTCCACTTATTCGGTCCATAGTCCGTTTTGAATTTTTCGCCAGCAGCAAGCATCTTCTTCCAGACCTGTGACGCGTACTCGGAGACGGTGGCGCTGTGGTTTGAGGGAATTTGCCAGAAGCTCAGAAAGCAGTTGAGGTGACCCTTCATCTTTTTTGCGGGAACCTCACTAATTGGTAGGCAACCGGAGCAGTCCACCAAGGCAAACGTCAAATTCTCCGCCCCCACTGGCACTCTGCCTTTGTGGTCCGGCACTCTGCCTCCCATGACAGTAATGTTATTCTCATGGAGGTCCCCCAGAAGACACCCTTCCAGCCTAAGGGTATGCATTTGTAGCTTCAAGACAAACTTGAACAGCTTGAAGAGGATCAGCATGGTCTCTTTCTCTGGGAACTTGCTTGGGTCGGAAAACCTCTGGTTGAGGAAGGCTCCCACAGTCGTCCCGTTGCCTTTGGCTTCTGTGACGATCACCGATTTTCTCATCCGCGGTGCCACTACGCCCGAGGCATGGGTGACCAAGGTTTTCAAGTCGAAAGCGAGCGGGACAGGAAACGATTGCCAGTGGGTTGTGAACATTCGAGATTGCAGAAAACGCCAGTCAAATTGGTTTCCACACTCTTTTTCATCCTTTGCGAGTGGCCTGTGCAGCTTGACACAGAGGTGCACCTGATCTGTCCGATTATTGAAGTCCAGAGCATCTTCAGGAATAGAATCCACCAGTCTCAGGGCCTCTGCTGCGACTTCCGGGGCTTTGAGGACTTCGGCACTCTGCCTTTCAGACCGAGGAATCCTGAGCTCGCGCAGAAGCTTCAGAATGTCGATGACCCACGGCTGTGGGATCCTCGCAATCATTGAGTCCCGATTCATTCCATGACCGACGTATTTCCATTCACACTTGCACTGTTTGAATCCTTTCCCGCCTCTCACGCGGAATTGCAGGCGGACCTCACCGAAGGCTGTGACATAGTATCTAGAGGTTTTTTGATCGGCCAGGGATAATTCGGACCCATCTGCAAGGATCCATCCAGCTGTTGTTCGTAAAACTCACAGGTGATGTTGCCGGCTCGCACATTGGCCCAAAACGTCTGACCAAGCGGACTCGTATGCACAGGCGCTGTCATCCTGCGGCACTCTGCCTTGTCCAGCCAGATTGCGGCACTCTGCCTTGTCCAGCCAGATGCAGGCACTCAGCCTTCTCAGTCCAGCTCAAGGCACTCTGCAAAGAATGGCGAGGCGGCACTCTGCCTTATAATGTCGAAATGATATACTACCTCTGACGTCAATGTGTTGTTAGATTATAGTTACTAGTATTTGACACAATTTAAATTATATCAACTATATTTTGATATTATGCTCACATTGACATTAAATATCATGCATATGCCATCATTCAAGGACCACGACTCACTTCACTTTGAGCAACTCCATCGACAGAATAATCATGACATGACACTTTTATTGAAGCAGCAGCTACACGGAGTTTAACTTAATTGAGGGGCCAGACAGACTCAGCATGATCGGGAGCTTAGCACACGAATGAAACCTAATTCAAGGGCTGTGTTGATATTCAAATCTGCCATATGCCATGATTCAAGGACCACTGCAGCAACATTTGAAACCTGAGCAACCATCATAAGCCATAGGCAAAACAATCATGACATGACACTTCAGAAGCCCGAGAATGCTAAGTTGAATTTGGCAACGCAGAAGCAGCATGATCGGAAGCTAAGAACAGCACCGATGACCAGCAATCCTGGGGTCTGGAGACGCCAGCTGACGGCCAAACCTTGCATGGTCACTTTCATTCATACTCAGACTCTCTCAGCACAGTCGCAAACCCAACACATCCAACAGAACTCAGAAGTGCTCGGTCTTCAGAAGTCTCAGCACTCACAGTTTTGCTTCTGCAGCAAGCAATGCTCTTCTGGAGGCACTACTCTGACAGCGACGAGGCCTTCTCCAAAACACTCACAACTTTGATCATGACTTGTTGGTTTGCCTGCACCACAAACAAATAACCTGTTGCTGTGCGAAAGGCAGGCAGAAGTCCACATGAGCAGACATCGGCACTGAAAAACTTGAGAAGAGTCAGTCGACGAAGCCTGACCCACCTGGCACTCTGCCTTCGTCACTGTCCTGGCCTGTAAATTAAATTGATGTTGGAATTTGCCACTCACTGAATGGCCCAATTCTGGGCACTCTGCCTTTGGCACTCTGCCTTTTAAGGCACTCTGCCCTTCTTTTTTCTCACGATTCGCCGTCCATCATCAGGATGTTTTCTTGCACAATAGCAGGCTCGAACTCGTTGTAATCCTCCTCATCGTCCACACG
The DNA here is from genome assembly GCA_905221615.1 of Symbiodinium sp. CCMP2592. Classification (NCBI taxonomy): domain Eukaryota; class Dinophyceae; order Suessiales; family Symbiodiniaceae; genus Symbiodinium; species Symbiodinium sp. CCMP2592. Next base: position 1,169,663 of record CAJNDT010000001.1, read on the forward strand.
CTCTTCATTCCAGGCCTCCGGATCATCTTCGTCGTAACCGAATCTCACCATGGTCGTGGTCCACAAGAGTTGCTCACCTTCGCGGACTTCCCCTTCCCACAGCTTCAAATTCTCAGCCCCCCGCGCCCAGCCCTGATGACAGGCATAGAGCCATCTTCTCTCCGTCATCACTTGCATGCCTGCACCGGTGAGCTCCAGCTTCAGGTAAAGTGGCGGTGGCTGTTTATCGATCCTGAACTGAGATCATGTTGAAGTTGCTACTTGATTCTAGTCAGTTTTAATTATTAAGATCCGTAGATATAAGATAATAAATAAATGTAGCGTCGAAGCATGGCTTGCATCTGGGTGGCCATCTAATGCTGTCTGGCCACCATTGGTAGCGTTCAAGGGCCAACTGGGCCGTGGGGCGCAAGGACCAGTGCGGATGGTTTTTGGTCTCCGAGGAACCGGGTTGCGCCCAAGCGCTGATGCCGTTCCCTTTCAAGAAGTCCCAGCGAATCTGCAGGGAGACATCCAGGCAAGCAGTAAGAAACAGTCACAATCAACACATGCTATGATTATCATCAAACACACTGCCCACTGCCTGCCAAACGTCCTCCACGCACATGAAGTATGTGTGAAGGGTCTGGTTGGGGTCTTGCATCGGGGTCTTGCCCTTCTTTCCATTGCCCTTGCCAAGATCGCCCTTGCTCGCGCTGGCACTCTGCCCTGTGGCACTCTGCCCTGTGGCAGTCTGCCCTGGCTTTCCTGCTCCCTTCCCGACCTGACTTGTTCTTTGGGCTTGAGCGGTGTTCAATGAGTTGGTCAGCTGCCAATTTGAAAACTCTTGCAGCTGAGTGCGGTGGCGGCCTGCCCCTGTGTTTTCCATGGCGGATAATGACTTGCCCACTGCAAAATTGGGACAAGGGCACTCTGCCTTACCTGAACCAGACTGCTGCAACAGCACAAGTAGGCAAAAATGAGCACTCATTACAATCACCGGAGACTGACTGTTAAAGTCACATTTGCACCCACTGAGTCGCCGGCTGGATTCACTCATCCAATCGCACCAGCGGCCCTGATCACCATGTCGGCACAACCGACAAAGGAACTGACAGTTTCCACAACCGAGACGGGCATGATCTCACTTTCTTTTTAAGCTCAGTCAGTAACACCGGCAGCCAGGTTTAAACGCACGAATTAAGCTGTGACTGCCAGCTGAAAGTGGGAATGTAACGATTAGCCTTTTCAAGGTAAGGACTGTGTTTCACTTCCAGCCAGCAGTCCAGTGTCGGGTCCAGGACTCTCTGGCTGGGCCAGTGTCGGGACACAAATTTCGACGGCTCAGAATCATTCATTGGAGCAGAACTGTTTGACCATGGACTTCGGGTTCAGTGTCGATGATCAACTGTACGTGTGCAGCTCATCCTGCATTTCCAGCAGTGCTTCAATCATGTACTCACGATCACGGAATGGAGCATAGTAGGCTCGGTGGTTGATCCACCTGACAATGGCTTGTTCCATGGTCATCGAGGCAAAGGCCATGACTAGGACACAATAAGCAGCACAGGTCCTGTTAATGCCACCGTAGCAATGGACAAGCACACGAATTGGCCTCTTCTTGCCTCCACGCTTCCGACCACCTCCCTGAA